>VMBQ01003540.1:0-11597 GCA_007657795.1 Dreissena rostriformis | reverse complement strand
TTTTTTTTTTTTTTTTTTCTTTTACCCCTCAAATTGGAGTTTTTGAGTTTCATTTGGGGAAAAAAAGTGGTTATTTCGGTTGGGGAAGCAGCCGATATTCGGCTACATGAAAGAAGGGTTTTTTGGCCCTGTCTAGTATATTTATTTCTATATTTAGAATATTTCTTACAGAAATTCCTTTAAGCAAACAGCGCAGACCCTGATGAGACGCCGCATCATTGATATGTCTGAAATTTATATTTTCAACACTTACTGCCCTCTGTCAACCCCTGTGCAAAGGATGGACTTGTTTGGATCATAGTTCATGAAATCGTGCAGTCATTACAAACCATTGATGATTTTTTTTTCTCTTCTACTGTTAACGATATATAAAGTGACAATTTTGTAGAAAATTCACTGATTTTCATTCAATTATTAAAAAAATTGACAAACTGACCTTTCTTTGCATATCAGTAAGCCATAATGGATATTTTATGCAATAAGGTTATGAGATAAGTGATTTAGTACAAAAACTATTGTTTAAATATCCATGTCTGAATAAAATCTCATTTTATTTTCTCTCAATTATCAGTAATTTGACTTGACAGTTTGTATTTGCGTCATTCATTAAATATTGGCATATTCTCTATATCAGGATGTTGTTGTTGATTTCATTCAGTACCTCCTTTTTCCTTCGGCTGGGACTTGCAATCTAAGGGGAGTAAGAGACCCTGCAATCATTCAGCATCAAAACTGTGCTCAGGCGATGGTTTTTAACCGAAGTCCAGACTCCTGAGCTTAATCAAGCAAACATCTGGATCATTTCGGATACATAATTTGAATATGAGCCAGTCCATATTAAAACCTGTATTAGAGTCCAAAAGCACATTTTTAGATAAACATCCATTATTGTTGTACATAGGCAAATTGAATGGTATCTAAAATAAAGATATTTGCCTTTGTTTAGAAAAAATAAGACACCAAAGATATATGTTCCCAATGTCATAACTAACACAGGTTGTGTTGTGGAAGCGCTCATATGTATTCAATATGAAATGATGACATATTTTAATTTTCAATTATTTAATTGCTTGAGAAATGTACTGTAGAAGTAGTTCCAACAAACAATCCTTTTTTGTTAACGGACGAACCTCTAATTACAAATTAAAGGAGTGACTCCCATATAACCCAGTCGAAAATCTTATGTGTGGGTATAATTACTTAAAGAGATCATTTAAAAAAATAGCCAATAACATGTATTTTGTCAGTTTGAAAGATGACTTACTACATGTTGTATTAGAATTAAAATCAACAAGTTGTGTGTTGTTAAAAACTGTCAGCAATCTAAAGATAAAAATAAGAGACTTTAATTTTTAATGAACAAGTGTTTATTGAAATTTTTATTTTATTTAACCAACACAATTCAAATTTTACAACACATACATATTCACTGCATTTGATCAATGAATGTCTTAAGAATTTTTTTAATATGTATTCCAAAGCACAATGTAAATAATTACTATTACAAAATAATGAAAAGAAAAGAAACTTAGAATTCACGAGAGTTCAAAGCGATGACCTATTCTATTGTTACAGCAATGTTTTCATGAAGCTTTAGTCTCCGCAGCTTTTTGCCTAAAAGTCTTCTGTAGAACATAGGCATCAGCTGGCTCGATGCGTTTGTAATAGTTCTTCTTTTCTTCTACAATCTCAAATCCATGCTTTTCGTAAAACTTGATTGCTCCCTCATTATTCACCTGCACATGGCTGTAGAAGAAAAAATAATAATTAGATTACTCAAACTTTTTTTTAAAAGACATCATCAATTATTCAGCAATAAAGGTTGTGGCAATTTTACTAAGAGGAACACCATGCACCAAAAATAAACTTGAGTCACACGCATTTTTTAACATTGTACTAATTAGCGTATTTCATGTAAAGATTTTAGCACATCACCTCTATGTTTATCAATACTTAATAGTATGCCATGATTGATTCAAACGTACCTTAACAGTCCCAAAGAAAAAACAGCACAAATATTTGACATTAAATAGCAAAATTTATCACATAATCATGTGTACATTGCTGAAATAAACCCCCATTGAGTATAGAAAGCTTTATTTCAGCATTTCTGGGATAAAGCCGACTCGTGCAGAACAATTGTCATATTGTTATTACATGATGTAATTTGTTGTTTACCTTGTTCTTTCTGTCATTTTATTTCATTTATTTTCAAAATAAAGACAGAACTTTTTGCGAAAATTATTGGATAAATAGATTACCAAATGAGTGTTAAATACAGATATATTTGCTCTACATGAAAACATGATTCACTCGCCAAAGCTCATAGTTAAGGTCTTCTACGCCTTGCCAAAGAAACTTTTCAACACTTATGTAGTATTCACTATGTACCAGTTTTGCACCACTTTATGTTCATGTTCATTCTGACCTTAAGACACCTTTAAAGTGCATAAGAAATACAGAATACAAAAAACACAACTTACGACTACAATAACTTACAGGAAAACATTGTCGTAGTTGCCATCCTTGTCACAGATCTGAAGCACGTGTTCCAGCATCACGGTACCTGCAATCAAGTGGACATGTATGTAGACATAAACCCTTCACCTCTTAGATACGCATTTTGACGTCTTTTGTAGTCTCTTAGAAAATCAAATTTAATTTAAGACTTCTCTCACTAGATTCAAGTTTTAAAGGCTTCATTTCCAACCCTAAGATACTGATGAGCAGCAAACAGCATAAAACCTGAACAGTCTGCGAGTTATTCCCAGGCTGTTCTGGTATGACGCTGGTTGCAATTTTCACTTTGCTTCTGAGCAGGAAAGGGTTTACTACTGCAAGTAACAAGAGATGTGTTTGTCAGAAACGCTATGCCCCCTATTGCGCCGCTTTGAAATAAAATTTCAATATATCATTTGGCAGGTTTAGAAATTATCTCCCTTTTAAAGCTTATTACTTCCCTTGGATTGTATTTTTTTAACTTTTGACCTTGAAGGATGACCTTGACCTTTCACCACTCAAAATGTGCAGCTTCATGAAATACACATGCATGCCAAATATCAAGTTGCTATCTTTAATAATGCAAAAGTTATGACCAACGTTAAAGTTTTCGGACGGACGGACAGTTCAACTGCTATATGCCACCCTACCTGGGGCATAAAAAGCATTTGCTAGTAAGGTGTACCCATATATTTGATTCAAAAGGACTGGTGAGGCATCCCAAAAACAATACAATTTGTCCAGCAGCGTAAAGTAAACCTCTACTTGTCTGTAATTATCAGTATAAATAGAACAAGAGCTGTCAGAGGACAGCACGCTCAACTATTCAAGTGCTTGACAGTACAAAGTAAGCCATCATGGGGAAATTGTTCATATTCAATAAGGTCAAGGTAATATAGTTATATTCTAACTGGAAGAGGACCATAATTGAAACATATTGATCACTTATGTTTTAAAGAAGTGGTACATTATAGACGATTCTGAGTTCAGGTATATTTTCCACAATCTATTGAACATTTGTAAAGACATAAAACAAACTAATAAGATTATATTTCAAGTTTGATAGCAATAGCTTGGGTGGGATGGTTGGACGGTCTTTCAAAAAAAAAATAATAACAAGAGCACCGCCTAGCGGGTGCAGACCGATCATCTATTTGTCAAAGTATGAATCAAATCTGATCCTAAATAAAGAAGTTATGGCAATTTAATCAAAATTTATTAATTTGACCTTGAGATTCAAGGTCAAAGGTCAAGGTCAAATTCAACTTGCCAGGTACAGTACCCTCATGATAGTAAGAAAGTATTTGAAGTTTGAAAGCAATAGCCTTGATACTTTAGAAGTAAAGTGGATGTAAACACAAAATTTAACAAAATATTCAAAGTTACTAAGTGGAAAAAGGGCCATAATTCTTACACAATGCTTGTTACAGTTGTCTGCTCTTGTTTATAGATTGGGGTCATGTTCGTAAAGAAGTATGCAAAATACGAAAGCAATATGTCAAGGGACAAAGAAAATATTTTAAGTGCATGGTACGCAAACTTTAACAAAGATTTATCAATAATATGCATATTCTAAGTGGAAAAAGCGGCCATAATTCCTACAAAATGCTTTTACAGTTGTCTGCTCTTGTTTATAGATTGGGGTCATGTTGGCAAAGAAGTATGCAAAATATGAAAACAATATGTCAAGGGACAAAGAAAATATTTGAGGTGGTACGCAAACTTTAACAAAGATTTATCAATAATATGCATATTCTAAGTGGAAAAAGGGGCCATAATTCTTACAAAATGCTTGTTACAGTTGTCTGCTCTTGTTTATAGATTGGGGTCATGTTGGTAAAGAAGTATGCAAAATATAAAAGCAATATGTCAAGGGACATAAAAAATATTTGAGGTGGTACGCAAACTTTTAACATTCCAATGCTCATGCTAACGCCAACGCCGGGATGAGTAGGATAGCTTCACTATATACATATATAATTATATATATATAGTCGAGCTAACAATGAGTGTTAATTTGAAAGCTGGTCTGATTAAATACAATTTTAGGGTAAAGAAAACAGCTGTATACATGTATTAATATGTCAATCACAATTTAATTATATTAAATATTTATGATATGTTCATAATGCCTAATTAATGGTTATGATATTAAACACAATAAGCTTTAGCAATTTCATTCAAAACAATGATAATCATGTACCATAAAATCTGGCCATGCTATAAGCAGTAAGTAGTGTCACAGCAGAATTGCAAATCCATGCCAATAAAAAAAAGGATCATTAACAAAAAGGCAAGTCGGTTAACAATGGTCTCCAGGGTAAAGTGTTTTTACAATAGTTAAGACTCTTGACCTATTCCAAGTCTTCGATAAGGTGCTAGAGCTCCGAGGGTCATGATGTAAAGTCTACGCTGGTTTTCGGATGTATCTACTCTACAGCACACCGCCCCAACAACAATGTCATTGTAGTAAGCTGAAATGTAAAAGACAGTACATGTATGTTAAGTCTTGGTTTACCTATCTTGAGCTTCATCATATGCCACTGGGGAGTTGAATAGTTTACACTACATTTATAAATCAAAGCTTTATCTGGCTCCTTTCCTTAGCAACATTAAAGTATTTAAGCATAGAAATACTTCTCATTTTTGCAATTTCTTATTGAAAAACTTGGATTTAAATGGACCTTATCATGATTACGTTGCATGTACTTTGATTGGTAGTCTCAGGGTTTTTTTCCCACTTTTTGGGAAGATAGCCCATTGCTTTGGAATTGGGAATTTTATCGGCATTTTCAAGAAATTGGGAAAATAAATTCAGTAGCCTTCTTTGGTAGCACTTTAGTACAACCATATATATTGATATAACTCTGTATAATAATTCAAATTAAAAGATTAAAATCATATAAATCATTATAATGTACTTTGTTACATGTAATTGAAATAAAATTGTGATAAAATAATCATTAGACACTTAAAAAAAAAATATAAAAAAATTTTTTTTTTTTTTTTTTTTTTTTTTTTTGGAAATTGGGAATTTTTAACCAAATTTTGGGAAAAAAGTATACTTTTTGCCATTGGGAATATAGCCGTTATTCGGCTATAAAAACGGGGCAAAAAACCCTGAGTCTTTAAAAGCTAATACACTTTTGGTCGGTCATGATTTTCATAATTGTTGTATTTCTGACGATATGCATGACTATTGACTACTTATCAAACAACTTAGCATGGAGCATTGTTTATACATGTAAATTTAAGAAATACAAACCTAATTTGGCTAATTCACCCACTTCTAATACATCTTTATAGAACTTGTCATTATAGGTTACTGGGAACACAACCTGGTTCAGTTTTTTTAACTGCTTAATATTGTGTGGAGTGATGTCCCCTAGTTCTGTACGTCCACCTCTGGAAGAGAAAAAAAAATCATATTTGGTTTGTATTTTGGTGATAATTGATAAGAAATTAATGATTTTTCTAGACATGAACTAAATAAAGCAGTTGTCTAGAACAATGTAAATTGAATGACAAGTTAGAGCTATTTTAGTTTCAACAGATCACTGGAATGATGAGTAATATGTATTTTTTCGACACTTTATTTTAAAACAAAGTTTAAATCTCTAGTGAAAAACATGTGAACACAAGTTCAAGTAGTAGACCCTTACATGTAAGTTCACAATACTGAATTATCATCAGGGGAAGATATAAACAAAATTGATGTAAAAAAAGAGAGAAAAAAAAAAACACTTAATGCAAAATTGTGATAGGCGGTTGGTTGTGTTACATATGACAAATGCTTATCCAAAATTATAATACTCAAATAAGCCTTCATTTTTATATTAAACTTGAGACCAAGAAAATTAACAAGCCCACATACCGTGAAACCATTTATTTTTGTCAGCACGAAATTTCGTCAATTTCTGATTTAAAAAAATAAATGCGTCATTCAATATCCAATTTGTTTGTAATACATGTCCGCAATAAATCATTAATTAAATTCATATACAAAGATCCGTTACATCGAGTTTGGTGGGATTCCCAGATAGCGATATAATGGGTTAAGTCACTCATGTACATATATATGCATAAGCATAGCTTGGCGATCTCAAACACGTAAATTTATCAACGTTTTGTTGTTGCATCAAGTGTTACATCCGTATGTTAAATATTTTTCAAGCAAGACATTATTCCATTATAACCACGTAAGTATATTCAAAAGTGTGTTATTATTTTTTATGAAATTTGATACGCATTTCAATTTTCATAAACTCAGCCTACGAATTAACAGCTCTCATTTATTTCATGTTAAACATCCGCGTCATCCTCGTGGAAATCTAGTGATTTAATTGTTGCTGAATAAAAATAAGTACCGCAGAAAACGCTGACATCTTTAATTTTTACAAAATATTGTGAACCTTTTCTCTGAATTAAAACAAATTGTTTATGCTGTATCTACACTGCTACAATTGTTGGGATAAAAAAATTAGATAATAGTAAATGTAATTAAATGCAAATCAATATGTTTTTTTGTTTCTTTGTAATAAAAGCGCAGAATCTATTTCAGTCAGGTATTGATCACACATGGTCATCTTTTAATTGCGTTCATTTTTTGTCTTTGATCCGGATCTGCCGCGTGTTGGTTGTATAATCTGCAACACCCCTGACAAACACAAAACACATAATGGGTTATAAAGTTGTTTACAATTAGCTTTAATCATTACTTTTCTACCTAAACAAAGTTAACGCATTCGATACAGCTTTAATGCATTCGCGTTTTACAGGAAATTTCACGTTTCAGTTAAGTACACGGTATTTAGTACACCCCTTTTTGTCAAAACAAATTTTTCTTGGTTCCAAAACAGACGCAGTATTTATGTGTGGATCATGTTGGATTTTTATGTCTGTCAACGGTAATTCAGTCTTTTTTTAAACATCGGACATTATTATTCGTTAGGAACTTAAATTCGTCAATCGGTCAACTGACGAAACCAACGAAAATTAATGTCTGACGAATAAAAATGGTTTCACAGTATATGAAGCGGAGAATCTGAGTAAGCTCTATTCAAAATAAACTGATGCAGTGATTACTGGCTTGGGTGCTAAATTTGAGTATTGCCAGCTGCGCCGTGTTTGATGTACACACAAACCAGTAATGAAAGCTTTTTTCCCCAGACCGTGTGCAATTGAATATTTCAAGACAACAAATGGATGGTTATCAATTTTTAACTGAACAAGCATAGTGTATCAGTGTTTTTTTATGGCAGTTTTGGGGCCGATATTCGGCCCCATTCCCCTCTAGAAAAGGTATATNAAAAAAAAAAAAAAAAAAAAAAAAAAAAAAATGTACAATTTCGGTTTGTGATCTGGTCTGTTTGGAAAACCTCTGCATGCATACATGTGTAATCATATAATAAATATCATCATAACATATAAAAGTATGAATTTGTAATTTTCCCCTTTTCCTAAAAAACGATGCACTTTTCCCCTTTGGACAGGCCCCGCCACCATTCCCCTATAGGTGAAAAAAAAACACTGTGTATGTGGAAGTTTGCAAGGTCCTTCCAAGCATGTTGCTGCATTACGTGAAGACTTGTCATTAACTTACTAGACTCACAAAAGTTGGAACAAATTTCTGAAATATAGCTGCAATTTCCATTTTTGTTGTTGTAACTAAAAGATTTTCAAATTTGTTGTGGTCTTGTGTTGTGGGGGGAAGCCGGAGTACCCAGAAGAAGCCCTGTAGTGATTTAAGGTCACTTGCAACAGCCTTGCTGTTGGGCTAGATTTTAACGACGCTGTTAAAGTATCTTACTACCAATCTGAAGGTCGTGAGTTCAATTCCCCGCTTGAGCTCTGTATTTTTACAATAATAGCATGAGGCAAACACGAACTGTGAATAAGTTAATTGGTCTGAGCTTGTGTAATGGTTTCAGGGAGCCGCTTGTGTAGCGGTCGACACTTGTAACGAAGTATCTGGGGCCTTGAAACATTAAGAGGGAGAGGAGTGTAGTGATTTGAGGTCAATTCCAACAGCCTTGCTGTTGGGCTAGCTCTATAGCGATGTTAAAGTGTTAATGTGAAAATACTGAGCTCAGGCCGGGGATTAAACCCACGACCTCCAGAGTCAGACACTTTAACCACGTCGCTAAAGAGCTAGCCCAACAGAAAGGCTGTTGGAAGTGACCTTATTTCACTACATTCCTCCCCTTTCAATGTTTCAAGGCCCAGACACGCCCGCTACAGCATGTCTTGCATTGGCATGGCCCTCCCAGAAACCATTAAACAGCTCAGACCCATTCCCGCATTCACATTTCTTTTTTGCCTCCTCGCCATTAATGTGAAAATACTGAGCTCAGGCCGGGGATTGAACCCACAACCTCCAGAGTGGTAGTCAGACACTTAAACCTCGTGGCTAAAGAGCTTGCCCCACAGCAAGGCTGTTGGAAGTGACCTTATTTCACTACACTGTCTGACTACCAGTCTGGAGGTAGTGGTTTCATTTCCCCGCTTGAGCTGCGTATTTTCACAATAGCCCCAACTTTCCAGTAGTGTGACCAACAACCAAACTAACATGCTTCCAGGATCGGGAATTGAACCCGGGTCGCCTAAGTGAGAAGCGCGTGTATCAACCACTGCGCCAAACGGACAGCCCTTATCCGAAATTGGTTATCCGAAATTGTTACAAACACAGTACAATTCCAAATCTTACTGCTGACAAACAATACCAATTATTTATTGGAATATATGTAGTCGGTAACAAACCTTGTCATTTTGTGCGTAATCTGGGATTTTCAAGTTACAATCAAGTGCAGGACCAAAGAAACGAAAAATGTGCCAATTCAGAATTGCATTTTTCGCCAATTACAGGTTGCCTCCCTTGACAATCGAAGTCAAGAGGCGCTTCTGAAAAGCGTCTGTTATGATCGACAAGAGAGCGTGGTTGGACTAAAATGGATTTTGCTGAAAAACATCTCCAAAAACACGGTTGGCAAGCTGGTAAATATGATAATTTCTTGAAATAATTGTACAACTGACCACATAATTTACTGCCATCAAACGATTTTGCTTTGTTTTTGAAAAATATCAACACATTTCTCAACTCCATTATCTTTCTTACTCCACAGGCAATTGGCATTAGGTTGAAAAACACTAATTCCGTTTTCCATTGTAAGAGTGCCAAATTTCAAAGCATTTTTCTTGTATATCCTATACATCCAATTTGCATTTCAATAAATGCAGTCAAAAATATATGGTCTCAACTTCTAAGAAAGTAAGTTTCACCCAAAGGCAACTCGGAAAACAGAGTTACCGGATTGAAATTTCAACATAAGCCCGTACTTCAATAAAAGCACCCAAATGTTCATCTTTTAACGTTATCCCCAATGAAATGCACCAAAATGTTGCAGACACACACAGGATGCAGGAGATAATCACAAAAAGCATGGGTGCGATCGCTTAATTGCTTTTAAATCGGAAGAGAAAGGGAACTCTTTAGAAAAAGGCACTGCTTAAAGCCTTTTGAATGGACCACGGAGTGATACAATATGATTTAGTGTATTGTTACCATTAGCTGTTACCCCCTCCCCCAGCTGCTACCCCAATCCCCAAACCTTCAAAATTGTCCATTTGTTATACACAATAACAAAACAAAAAAAGTAAGTAAAAATTATTGTTTTACTTATCTCTGATCTCTGCACACAAGCCCATTTCCGAGCCTTACAGCTCCATCTATTTGAAACGGATTTGCAAAACTTTGGTATCAATTACCTACTAAAAGAATAAATTGATGCCTGTTCACACAAGTCAACCGTTAAGCCGGCATCAAACAGCAAACTTGCAAAAACAATGACTAGAATTGATCTGGATACATCAAAAACAAATTGCAATCAGGCATAATTCGGTTTGACAGTCATTCACACTTTAATAACACATCTCATACAATCAAAATTAAACTAAGTTAATGCTTACTAACATAAATATCCTACCAAATCCAATCTGTTGCGAGAATCAGCTTTCAAACTATTCAATGGGTTGTTTGCACACTCTCTGCGCCATCTTCAAGTTGAAATAGTTTTAAAAAAAGCTGTGCATTCATTGGTTAATAACGGAGTTGTGGCTTTCCTGTCTACTACTTCCCTGTCAACTTGAAGATGGCATATCAAACCCGAAAGCATTCAAGAAGAACTACGTACCCTGTCAGATAGCAGGACTTTCTGTAGACTATCGTTTTGACCCATTGACTGTCAGATTTTTTGAAGTATGATGTTTGACTCTTGATTTTTAGCTCGGCTGTTTTCGGAGAAAACCTAGGTATTGTCATTGCCAGCTCGTCGTCAGCCATCTGCCATCCGCCGTCCGCGTCGTCCCAAAACCTTAACATTGGCCATAACTTTTGCAATATTGAAGATAGCAACTTGATATTTGGCATGCATGTGTATCTCATGGAGCTGCACATTTTGAGTGGTAAAAGGTCAAGGTCATCCTTCAAGGTCAAAGGTTAAAAACAATTATTATTATAAAAAAAAATCAAAACTGAACCCGCAGCCAAGCGTTGGCATCCGCTCTGCGGTGCTCTTGTTTTGATAAAATATAAGTGTCATATGAATAAAAAACAAAATTTCAAAAATAAATCACCCGATATTGAGATATGTGCCAACAGGCACATTTTTACTCTTGACTTTCTGAGTTTAGGAAAGCCCCGAATTATAGAAATGATTCAGAAGTATTGCATTATTTCAATTGGTAAGATTGACAAAAATCAATGAGTATCATTCCATCAATAAACATCATCACTTGATTTGTTGAAGATTTCAGCTGCATGAATGAACAAAGCGAATTTGAAAATAATCCAGTTTGTTTGGAAACGTAATAGATGTTGAAGAAGTTGTATTCATTAGTGTTAAACGTCTCATTGATTAGACAAGCACTAGAATAATCCCAGACAGCATGTTCCGCCTACAGCGGATTTATGTTTGAAAGATCCCTCCATTACTTCCATAATTTTTTTAGTCATTGAAAGTCCTGGATGAACCCTGTGGACTACCAATAGAAAGGCTGATCAGGGCTCCCCCTGGCTCAAAAATTTCTGTAGCCAACATTTT
>VMBQ01003539.1:73857-95293 GCA_007657795.1 Dreissena rostriformis | reverse complement strand
TGGTAACAGACAGCAACTAACATCTTGTAACACACTGCAAATAAGGTCTGGTAACAGACTGCAACTAACATCTGGTAACACACTGCAAATAAGGTCTGGTAACAGACTGCAACAAACATCTGGTTACAGACTGCAAATAAGGTCTGGTAACAGACAGCAACTAACATCTCGTAACACACTGCAAATAAGGTCTGGTAACAGACTGCAACTAACATCTTGTAACACACTGCAAATAAGGTCTGGTAACAGACTGCAACTAACATCTCATAACACACTGCAAATAAGGTCTGGTATCACACTGTAATTAAGTTCTGGTAACACAATGCAATTAAGGTCTGTCTGGTAACACATTGCAAATAAGGTCAGACAATTCTGACATAAAATTACAAAGTCTGAAAAACATTTTGGTGCGCTCAGACACGATGCCTGACAACTAATGTGAAATGTTTACAGGTCAGAAGCATGCACGACCAGTTTTTAGGGTTAATTTTGGGCTGAAATTCTCCAATTTTCAGAGGTAAAAAATGTACCCCCGAGTTTAACCTGACAAATGGTAAAATAGGTAAATACTCTGAATGGCAAGATATTCCCGCAAGAGCGTAGGACAAAAGGCACACAAATGACTACATGAAGTAGTATGTAAATTACATTCACCAAATATTTAATCATTACGAACAATAACTAGACCAAATAATAGTTTAACTGAGTCCTGTTAATATGAACACAACTGAACAAGACGTACAGTAACTCCGGTGATAACTGCTGCGTACACTAGCCATGTCCTCACATAGTCTTTGGACTCAGTGGTCTGGAACCTTGCCTCCAGTGCATTGTACTCCTCCACTAGAGAATACCAGCTGTACCTACACGAAAAAAGCATCCCACAGAAACGGGGTTTAATGTATGTGCGTAAAGTGTCGTTCCAGAATAGCCCGTGAAGTCCGCACAGGCTAATCAGGGACAACACTTTCTGCCTACACTGGATTTTCGATAAAAAGATACCTCCTTTCAACAAAAAATTCCATAAAAGCATAAAGTGTTGTCTCTGACTAGCCTTTGTGGACTGCACAGGCTAATCTGGGATGAAACTTTATGCACATGCATTAAACCCCATTTTCCCAGCTCTTCTCCAGCGCATTGTACTCCTCCACCAGGGAATACCAGCTGTACCTACACACCAACATGCACTGCACGGAATGTAATTAAGTCTCGCTCTTGGAAAAATGGGCTTAATGTATTGCATAAAGTGTTGCCTCTGTCTGCACAGACTTATCAGGAAGGAAACTTTCCGCTTTTCTGGTATTTTTACTTTTAAAGGAAGTCTCTTCCAAACAAAAAACCAGTTTAGACGGATAGTGTCGTTCCTGATTAGTCTGTGCAGACTACACAGGCTAATCTGGGCCATTACACTTAACGCACATGCATTAACCCTTTGAGCGCTGGAACCGGATTTTGAAGGCCTTTGCAAACAGTTTGGATCCAGATGAGACGCCACAGAACGTGGCGTCTCATCAGGATCCAAACTGTTTGCTATTCTGATAGTGGTCTTTGAAAAAAAGTGAAGAAAATGATGATCTAAGAAATTAAGCAGACTACATTTTAGCAGATGACAAATTTCCCAGCATGCAAAAGGTAAATATAACGAACGGGGCAGGAATTAGAACATTATATTAGCCTACACTGTCTTGTCTGCATTAATTTCATATTTTGCAAACTGAATGACAATTTTATTATGTATTAAAACATTGTTAAGCATGTGGGGTTAAAGAGAAATGGTGCATAAAGGAGGAGGATTGAGCATGAAGGAAATATGGGGTTACAGGTGGAATGGGTTGTACCCCCTCCCCCTCCCTATAATTTGCCTTTGCAGAACATGCAACATCATCTCTATCCCTTTCAGTGCTGGAACCGAATTTTGAAGGCCTTTGCAAACAGTTTGGATCCAGATGAGACACCTGCAGAACGTGGCGTCTCATCAGGATCCAAACTGTCTGCTATTCTGATAGTATTTTTCGAAAAAAAGTGAAGAAAATGATGATTTTAGAAATTCAGCAGACAACATTTAAGCAGACGACAAATTTCCCAGCATGCAAAGGGTTTTCAGTTTTGGTGAGATGACAGCAGACAGGACAAATATTATTCAAAATCCTTGCAGCATTATAATTATAATTGTTAGACGCCAGTTCTTGATTTTGAGTTTATCGCCACATTTTTATGGATGGATTGACTGGACTAGAAATGTACAAAGGACACAAATGCATCTGTTTTACTTCACTGTACACAGAAAGGAGTGTTGTTTGCCACACATAATGTGAACAATTAATATATATGTATGTACCAGTCAGTTGTAACTGTAAAGCCAGTATTTCATCTATCAGTCATCGACTTGAAAGCAAGCCCATGTCATGCCATGCAAAAAAACTTATCCTTTCACTATACAGTCAATCTTGTGCATGCGACCACTTGAATTAAGCGACCTTTGTCTTATGCAACCACTTTGAATTCCCCCCGAGCGTTTTCACTATATTTTGGTATTGTATTAAGCGACTTTTGTCTTACGCAACCATTGACCACTGATTTTCATGTATTTTGATGTCCAAATCTTGAATCAAGCGACCACTTAGAGGAAAAAGTGGTAAATCTGTTGACCGTTCAGGAACAAATCAGTCTTAATTGTTTATCTAAGCCGATAAGATGTACAGTTACGCCTTTGTTTTGTTTTTACACCAGCCATTTTCTTTTGTCTCGATGACCGATTCTGACCGGTGCTGATGCAGACTGTGCATCAATTTTTTCTATTGAATAATAAAGGGATGTATTGAAGCACAGTCTACGGTTTAAAGAGTTTACTATCTGTGATCTTGATTTCGAAGCTAGCACCATGATTTTGCAAGTAACACGTCATTTTTTATATGATGATCCTTTGGTGTCAATTTATTTTGAAATCCCATAATGCACAACAAAGTTATGCGCCGAAAACTTTCACTATATACATATAAGGAATAACCAAAAACTCCAAGTAACCACTTTGACCTTGAAGCCAGCCACACAAACAAACACACACAAACACAAACCAACGGGGACAGGAGTACAACTACATGTCCTTCTAGCATTATCATGGCTTGTCATAAAAAGTTGTATATCAAATAGCAAATCTTCCCAAAAAGATATTGAAAATGTGTCAAATTTCTTTGATATACTACTTCAGAACTGTACTCCCCACTGCATGGGATTGTATTACCTTCCTCTTTCAGGTTATTGCTATTATATAACAGGAATAACTTAAAATAACACCAGATTTATGAGATTCTGTCCGATTAAATAGAAAAAAAGAGTAAAATAAATCTTTTGCTCAGAAGAGACTTTATTGTTAACATTTGGCAAAATGTCAATTTTCTAAATGCTGTCATGGATTCCATATAAAATGTATGATAATAACACTACTTAATAATGAAAATGTTTTAAAATGTTCATCAATTGAAATAGGTAACATTTTAAAGCGTTTGTAAGAGAAATCCAGAATTTCAAATATTAAAGCGTATAACTAAAAACAGCATTTATTGGAAGGATTACCTTATTAAGTTTGGTGTAAAAATGTATTGTATAACTGCACAAGATTGACCAGACATTAGTTAACTGCGTAATAAGCTTCGATTATTTGCTTAATTCGCATTTGTTTTCTTTCATGAATATTTTGCAAGAGTTGAAAGAGGCCATAACAGTATACTTAGTGAGGTAATCTTATACGATTTAAATCGCCTCCCGTAGGGAAAATAATGTAAAACTGTATTTTAATTTATTCGTGCAAAAAGGTCAGTAGAAGGTTAATACTGGTGAGCTATACTTTCTCAATTAACTGCAAAGGTTAATAATGACACGTTTTCATGAATATAAGTACAAATAATAATTACCAAAATTAATGTTAGTAATTTATCATCAATCTTTTAAACAGTTGCACCATTTGAATTAAATATCAATCTCCTACAATTGCATCAAACGATCATGACCAGTTGTGCCTTTTGACATAAGTATCAAAGCTGCGTGCTTTGTGGTTGAAGTTAAACAAGGTTTTTCAAGCTTTGACCTGGTCCATGTTTTTCAACGGACTGGAACCACTTTTGAACTCAACCAACATATCATTTAGACAAACATTTTGACAAAGTTACATGAACTAGTTTTTGACCCAGCATGACCCAGTTTCGAACTTGATCGAGGTATCATTGGGACAAATTAAGTATCAAGCTTGTATGATTTTATCAAGCAATGAAGCCTTCTTGAGTTTCTCTATGAGATATGTAACATGTATTGCTGTACATTAAATAGATTGGTCACATTTTCTGATTTAAATCAATTATGGGATAAAATTGACCAGTAGACCAGCTGTCTGTAAGTCCATTTAATCTTGTTATTTCTCTCAAAAAGCAAAAACCCTGTCTGTTAGGTCATTTAATCTTGTTATTTCTTTCCAAAAGGTAGAAGGGTGTGCTCAGAAGTCCTGATTTCATCAATAATGTTTCTTATAATATCGGACAATCAATAGATATATGATACACAGTCAGTTTCTCATGTTTTCTTCACTTTAACGAAAGAGCCTCGCTCTCAGTGAAAAGGAGGTTTTAATGCATGTGTGTAAAGTGTCCTCTTAGATTAGCCTGTGAAGTCTGCACAGGCTAATCAGGCATTACATTGTCCACTTTAATATTATTTTTTGTTCTAAGAAAGTATCTTTTGAGCAAAAATCCAGTTCAGGCGGAAAGTGCGTTACGCACAGGCTAATCTGGAACGACACTTTACGCACATGCATTAAACCCCCTTTTCACAGAGCGAAGCTCATAATATTTAGTTTCATCATCTTCACATTATCCTCACAGCTAACCCTTTGAGCGCTGGAACCGGATTTTGAAGGCCTTTGCAAACAGTTTGGATCCAGATAAGACGCCACAGAACGTGGCGTCTCATCAGGATCCAAACTGTTTGCTATTCTGATAGTATTCTTTGAAAAAAAATCGAAGAAAATGCTAATTTTAGAAATTTAGCAGACAACATTTTAGCAGATGACAAATTTCCCAGCATGCAAAGGGTTAATGACCACTAGAAAATCAAGATTATTTAAGTAACACAATTTCGTCAAATTAATATGCTTATAAGTTACAGAAAAAAATCTACTTTTGGTGAATTGCAATATTGTGTATTTTCTAATTTATGAAAATTGAAAAGCATTCTACATGATATTAAAGCTTTTTTACCCCCTTCTTATATCCTGTTTACTCCAAAAGCGCATAAATGCAATTTTACATTAGCATGATTGGTGATAGCTCGAGTTTTAAAACGAGCCACATAAAAGAACTGTTTAATTAAATATGCAAAGTATCGGTGAAGATCCATTTAGTGATCTTAAGTAAACAAATCCATGCTCGTGCAGGTTACGCAGTGATGGAGTGTAAGATTTAAGGTAGTGAGTACAGATTTAAAGAAATATTTGAATATGATGTCAAAATGAATGGCGTTTAGTTTTCGTATTGGAAAATATTTTGTAAAAAATAATACAGAAGAACCCAGGCAAATCGATGACCATGGTAGAGGTTAAGAATAATAGATATACCCAGTTGTCTTGAACCTAGAAAACACATTGATTCTTATACAGTTGTAATAAGCACTTGATTGAACAACTCAAGAACTTTTGTATGCATCTATGGAAGAATGTGTCACTGTCGTATTTGATAAACATTTTCTACATCATTGACAATAGTCATACATTCAGGTTCGCATATTTGCAAAGAAGTTGATGATGTCAGTAGAATGCATGACCACCAAACAATGTTGACATGTACACATGCATTTCTTATTGTACACCTTTCATTACATATGCTGTATATAACGTTCTAAAATTGTATTTGTTTTATTCTACCCTACATTTTTGATATATTGAATTTCACTTCAATAAACTTTAAGTGTTCAACATTTCAATAGATAAGAACTTATCTTTATCTGCAACAGATTTCTTCAATCAATTACCCAAAAAATCTGTATTGACTTTCAGTATAAGTACATTTAAGAGATGTAACCTCAACAACATGTCCAATTCAAACCTTGAACATTAAAACATGTACATTACACTGGTTTAATACCACAAGATAATATCTTCAAATGTAGCATTATCTTAGTAGATTAGTTCAAATTTTCCATTAAAGTTACATGCATTTAATTTGTTCACAAAATAACATTCGTACCGAGCTTACTAAAATAGTACATTTTTTTCAACAGCAATAAAATGGTTATCAACTCAGATTATTGTAACACATTCATTGATGCAATTATAGTATTTAAATTAACAGTTAAATATTATAATTATAGGATGCTATATGTTAATTGAATATGCATTCCCATTAAAATTAATGTAATAATTTCTTCCTTATGTTACCAAAACAGGGCCTCTCCTGGCTTAAACTTTTCTTCTGGCATATTTGCCTTGATATGGTAAAAACCAGGTTGTCATGTGGCTTTTTGTATGGGTCTTTGGAAGAAAAAGTTGTAGCCAAATATAAATTTCTTTAGCCAAATGTGTCAATATGTAGCCATTGGCTAACATGGCAAATGGCAGGGTAATTAGCCCTGCACAAATATCAATGAATTTTATTCCTTCCAAAACTATATGTGGACTCATAGGAAGCAGTAAGATGTTTTGCAAATGAAACTTTAAAGGCTGAACAAACACTGACTACACTACGTCTAGCGCGATTTCTGCCTTCCGCCACGCATCACCGTGATTCAGCCCAGCGTGGCAAATACTTAAGTTGCCGTGATACACCGTGGAACGCGGTGATGTCGCCGTGGCGAATCGCGGTGATAGTGACGATAAAGAATGATGATACGAAGTCGCGCGCGGGCGTTATCGGGAAATCGATCTCACAGTGACCCACCACGATGGCGGTGGTTTGAGGTGAAATACAGGTACATGTGAAGACCATGTATATTTCCTGGGCTTAGCCGTTGTTAAGTCGTCATGCGTGCATTACCCCGTGTTACTTTAAATTCATAGTTTTTTTTTTTTGGCAGTTTGTTGTCTTCTTTATACCTATCACATCAATAGTTCCGTGCGGTGTACTCTTCCATGATAAAATCGTGGCCAGACACTTACGAGACTGATGATGGCAACCGGGCGTAAACCTCGTTGAAAGTGAGCACTTGATTTTTAAAACATGTATTTCAACACGTAAAGTGTTTTAGCAAACCATCATGGAATTAATTAAACAAAGCTGTAAATGTTTTTATTAATTCTCAAATGAGCATAATTTAATTTGAAATCGGAAACACAATACCGAATTTTAATGTTAACCGACTGTAACAAGAGCTTCAAATGAACAATGCTCATTTACCTGTACTTTGTGTCGACCCTATGTTCTGATAAAAGTGCGCAAAAATTATGTTGTACATATTTAACCTCACGTCATGCGCACGGGGAGCGTGCGTGTATTGATTGTTGTATTAAAACAACGTCGCGCAAAGAAAATTGGAGTCTTTTAAATTTGGTTAAAAGTTGCGTAGTCCATTATAAGAGAATTATGTCGTGGATGATTAAGAATTGACGTTTCCTCCAAAGTAATTTTAAATGAAACACACTAAAGCTGTATCGTTACGTACTTTTAGAAACATATTAGTCATTAATGTAACTGTTACTATACTGTATGATGATTAAACAGAAAGTACGGACACTCTGGATTTATTGTTGGGTGTTCACGATCAGCAGGGCAATTCACCTATTGTGTAGACAGCGAATTTTGACAAAAGGGATTAATATGACTATCCAGAACTTCGCTTATATTAAAGTCTTAACAGAAAAAAAGACATTTGCCACGCATTTTCGAAAAACAAATATTTTATTCGCCGAATTTGTAAATAAAATGAACATGTATTTAGAATTATACAGTCTCGATAAAAAATGATGATATAAGAAATTGCGGTGAATTTAAAGAGTCATTTTTTCACATTGAGCTTTTTAAAAACTTTTTTTTTTTTTCAGGTACAACCAAGAATATGGTTTTCGGAAAATACTAACCATAGTTACAACACTGGCGAAATTTTTATTATTTATATTATAATCATGCATTACAATACTGATTATGTTACAAATATGATTTTT
This sequence comes from Dreissena rostriformis, assembly GCA_007657795.1. NCBI lineage: Eukaryota > Metazoa > Mollusca > Bivalvia > Myida > Dreissenidae > Dreissena > Dreissena rostriformis. The sequence continues at coordinate 87,153 of VMBQ01003539.1, read as the reverse complement.
TTAATACGTGTATGGCTGTTTAATGTACATGTGTCGTATTAAACTACGAACTAAACGATTGTTTTCTTACGAAATAATGATGGAGAATTTGATCATCACATCTTTTACTATATCGAATAAAAGATGGAGGATTTGATGTTTACATCAATTTACACAGAACTGATGGTATGTGCACGCATCTTCTCACTTCTGACGGTATTTTCAATTAAACTCACAACACATATTCACACATTCATCTACTTGCTAAGACGGCAATATATTTTTATAGTAATTAGGTTAATTGGTGAATAAAGAAACTCTTCACAGAGACTTATAACAATGTACACATGACAGATATTTTATAACAAATAAAGTTATTATGAACTATATATGGGAGTCGACAAACTTAAACGTGCTGCGTTAATTGAAATATAAAACACTTTTGTTATTGTAATTCACCCACATTACTAGTAATATCGAATCAAATCAGCCATAAATTGGCGTCTTCAGACGCATAATTGTTACAATGTTATTAATGACCATCAATTTAAACTAATAATTAAAAGAGTAATTAATCTAGGTTCCCGTCCTTTGTCTCAGACGCATTCAAATCTGGGAAAAAACGCATCATATCGAAGCACCAGAATGCACAATCTAGCGGTGTTGGTCCCTATTTTGTTGAATTTTCAAATGAGCATCATTAAATTTAGTGTTGATCCTTGTCCGATAAAAGCGCGAAAAAAATCGTACATGTACTGGTATGTATAGCGTCGCGTTACAAGCATGGAAAGCGTGGGTATATAAAATTATTCGCATAAAAAACTTGTAGAGCAGAGAACAAAGAGATGTTTTAATTTCGGTAAAATCTAAATTTAAATTCACTCGTTGATTGGTCGTTATTACTAAATACGTTCTCGATGCTCGCACTACCTGTCACTTGATTTACGCTTGTTCAATGGGAATTCCCCCATCCCAGAATTCATTTTGTTTTATATAATGCACATGTGTAAAATGGCGAGCGTTTATGAAATTTTGAAAGACAGTGGGTCCGTTTCTTTATATTGGTCACATGTATGTTTGAAAATAGAAATCGTTATTATATAGAATTATAGTGTAATGTATAGAGTTGGAACATATAAGTATTCAGCGATCAACACATATGGTAGGGTTTAGTAAAATATTGAAATAATAAGACGTAGTGTATATAATTTCATTCTAGCATCCTATAAATATTTTTATATATATTGTTCTAAAATAGGAACATGTTAATATTGTGTCTCCTTATATATGATATTCTTAATCAGGTTACAATATGCCTAAAGATTAAATTATTGGGTTATAATTATCCAATTTGAAATGTTTTATTGCAATAAATTATGGAAAAGCTGCATATTTGCAAAGAATAAATCCTTTAACTATTAGTCAGAAATGGTAAACTAAAGACAATATAATTTGAGATTTGTCAAAAAACATTGTGTGACTTGGGTTAGCTTTTTTAAAGCCTAAACTGCACTTCATTTTATCATGATGAAATGCAATAAAACAACAAAAATCCTGTGGTCTGTGGTATGATGGGAGAGTCTGCAACCAAATATTGCATGATGACAATCAACGTGCAATATACAATGTGGCCAACAAATTGATATTGTTACTTTATTCACAGTCAACACTATGGTAACACATTTATTGACATATTCATTACATATTATGACACGTTGTAGACATTCATAACTCAGATGCACTATCGTCAGTAAAAAAAGAAAGATTGTTTTTGCCACCTGGAATTCAGTTGTCAAATTTTGACCATAGACCAACGGACAAAAAGCGATCACAAAAGCTTATCATGAGCACTCTGTGCTGGAGTGAGCTAATAAAAGTTAAGGGTTGGCAATAAAAATAAGAGTTGGTCGTGTAAGTGGAAAAAAACAACCTAAACAAAAACAGTCTGGAGTCTTTTGTCTTATTATAACAATAGTAATATGGTACGGTTAAATGAAAACTATAAACCACAAAATAGTCATGTGAGAAATGTTGAAGTATGACATCATAAGTCTTGGAACTGATCCATGGGAAGCTCATTATTTTCTATCAAACCCATGACAAGATTACAAGATAATTATTTTGACTAATATAATAATTCTGTGACTCATAAATTGTACATGCGCTAATCAATTTGAATTATTAAACGTCATATGTTGTTCAAGTCAATCTACAAACAACAAGGCATAAATTGAATGGTTTTCTTGTGGAGGTGCATGTTTTTCCTCCAAATAAATTACCCTGCAGTTTTCATGCCCCTAAGGCTGTGATAAAATGGCTTTTTGTGGTCATTAATGTTCACTGGTTTGAGGGGCTCTAAGAATGTGATAAAACCCCTTTGCCTATTATACCTCAAATAGTAAACCATAAAATCAGGACCATACTGAATTTTCATCAACAACTGGCCAAATGATGTCATTGTATTTGCAAATCTAATAAAAATGTTGCTTTATATTCGTCAATAGTGAAATGCAGTCATTGTTTTCCGTGGATGTTAACATTTTGCCGTTCGACAAATATACGCAGTCCACACATGCTTATCAGGGACCACACTTTCTGCTTTTATGGAAATATTCCTATGGAGATTGTCTCTTCTTAACGGAAATGGGATTGCAAAAGGCTTATCTGGGACAATTCTTTTCTCACATGCATTAAGCCCTGCAGTTTTCTCATACACCAGCTCATAAAAATTTATAATAGAAGCACACCAAACAAACTTTTCTATTATATGCTAAACTGTTTTATATGTAAATGTACATTTTGTTTAAAATATCATATTTTACCAAAACATACTTATACCATGGAAAACAACATCTTTTGCAGCATCATCAAAATATCATTTCCTATCATCCTCAAATTTGCTTGATGGCAAATTAAACTGAACAAATTGCCACCAATTTTCAAATTTGTCAAAAGGAGTTAATGATGTAAAGCATACTCAAACAGTTTCAACAATAATACTTGGGCTTCAGTATCAAATTTTCTGTAAATAGCATTTTGAAGACATAGGAAGACAGAGTAATTACCCCCAGTGTTTGCGGTCCATAAAGACCATGTCAAATGCTGTAAAAAGATACTCCCATCTCAACACTCAACAGTTTATTGTCAACCACCACACAGTTTTCAACCAATAAAAGTTTACATGGTCAGCTGCGTAACTTTAACCCTTCACCACTCAGATCCGCACTTTGACAAATTTGAAGTCCCTTATTACAAAATAAAATACAATTTCAGACCTTTCTTACTAGATTCAAGTTTTATTTAAAGGTTTCATTTCCAACCAAAAGGTACTTATAAATGAGCAGCAAACAGCATAAAACCTGAACAGACTGCTAGTGAGCTACTCGCAGGCTGTTCTGGTTTTATGCTGGTTGCTTATCGCCATCTTCAGTTGGCTTCTGAAACTACAAAGTTTTTGTCAGTGGCATGGTAACATTGAGATAGTTTTAATAATGATGTGTAATTGGTGATAAACAGTAGCTTTGCTGTCCATTGTCAAATTATAAGTCATTTGACCGAATCGAAATGTGGGTAACATTGGTAGTAGAGTATATTGATACTTTTGCACGTTGAATTATAACAGACTATTACATAAGCTGTATATTTTTGTCACACAACATTTAGTAGATCTTAGCTTAAAAAAAATATTTGCCCTTTTACTTAATTTTGGAAGGAGCAACAACACTGTTGGGAAAGCAATAATGTCATGACTTTTTAGAAATGTTTCATCCATAGCTTTAAAGATACTATTTTTGAAAATATCATTCATCACACAACCAGGTTGCACTACCCTTACAGAAATGAAAAGGTAGCGGCTGACTAGCTGCCTGGTAGCGGCTGCCTAGCCGCTACCTAAAAAGGTAGCCTAAATGAGTAATCTGGAGCTAACGAAAGTCAGCCAGTAGCCGCTAGGCTGCGGCTGAGTAGCCAAAACCTATAGCCGGTACTGGCTACCAAAGCCGCTAGCACAAAGGTAGCCAAAAACAGAACATGGTGAAATATTTCCATTGATTTTGACAAATTGTCAGCCGCTAGCGGAAACTGTAGACAAAAAAGTAACCAAAAACAAAACTTTGGTACAATAACCTAATATATTAAATGAAAAATTGTCAGCCGCTAGCGGAAACTGTAGCCAAAAAGTAGCCGAAAATCAAACTTGTGTAAAATAACTTTTATTAAATGATCAAAGTGTCAGACACTGGTGGCAACTGTGGTTAAAAAGTAATAGTGACACTGCATTACAAATCTATTTACACTTTTTTAAATGCAATCCATTAATTCATCTTATTTATTTGCAATTTTGCTCATTTTTTATTATAATATTTCATTATTACAAAATGACTGTAAGGTTTTATAAATAACACGATTTGGTGGTTTTCATCATTTTACAGGTTTCCTTTAACATTACACACATCACTATTTTAATTTTATTTTTATATCATCAATAATCAAGTTTCTCTGTATGCTAAACTTAAATAACATTTCATGATAGCAGTTCGAATTTCTTTAACAGATTTCCCCTGAGTCTCTTAATCTGATAAACCCTGACTGACCACAAGCTGTCCTGGTCTTTAGGTATTCTGCAGCAACATCCCTGGGAATGTACCTGATAATAAACCATCTGGTTATCAGACTTTCAATTGGTTAATTTGCACAGGAAGTTATCTGTTTGAAAACAAGCGGGGTTTAAGCACTCATGGCTCTGAGCTAAATTTAAGACATAATTTAGCAACATTAGAACTTAACATTGTTGTGTAATAATATCTAGAAATACTGACAGCATGAAGTATTGTGTGATGAAAACAATGTGTATTTACAACAATGTGGAAATCAACAATAATAAGTTTGTTGCTATGGAGGATCAAAGTGGCTGGTAACAGTGATATGGTCTCATAGTTCAGCAACTGCCTTTTTTTTTGCAATACTGAAGAAAAGCTGTAACAGGTTTGTATTTTTATTTCTGCATCCCTTTTTTATATATATTTTATTGAATTAATTTACATCATTATTATATGTATGTATAATGTTCCTGGAAAATGTAAATTGATAAGTTAATTTTGTATTTCAATTTTAAGAAAAAACAACACAATTTGAAACAAAAATAGATAAACATATAAATTAAAAAAGTGTACATGTTGTGTACAGTGAATTTTTAGGGCTCTGTTTTATGGTTATTGTCATCTTAAAGTTTGATTGTAATTTATGGGTATACACTCAGATACCATTTTTGCCTTATATTTGGAATTAAAAATTTGTTTAATTTGAAAAAAATGTGAATTATCTGTTTACAATTTTGAATTACCCCAGTTGCTATTATTGTTTCCATGACTCTAGGTAGTTCTATTTATAGACAAAAAAGAAGCCGCTACATAGCCGCTACTAGGTAGCAGAAAGGTAGCCAGAAAAGGTAGCCGCAACGTAGCCGCTACTAGTTAGCCAGAAAAGGTAGCCCCTACATAGCCAGAAAAGGTAGCCAGAAGGTAGCCAGAACAGGTAGCCGAAAGGAAGCCAGAAAAGGTAGCCGCTACATAGCCGCTACTAAGTAGCCGGAAAACTTATTTGCATACGAAAAACTACCTAGCCGCTACTCAGCCGCTACAGGTAGCGGCTGATCAGTAGCCGCTAGGTTACAGCTAGGTAGCCGCTATAGGTAGCCAGAAGCCTTAGATTTCTGTAAGGGTAGAGCTTAGTTCACAGTAATGACAAATACAAAGTCCCCTTTCCCCCAACCAACACATATGTTGTAATATGTAGCAAGTTGTTGTATAGAAATTCTATGTAAAAAGGTGACATAACTCTAGCGCTGTTTAGTAGGACATACAATACAAATTGCAAATGAACAACTGCATATTCATAAGGAACAATGAATGCACAGTTTGAAAGTTGTGACTGTATAAAAAGTGTAGGACTACTTCATTGGACAAGTTTTAGTCTATGGACAGAAAGACGGACAAACATGATGTCAATTGTGTCGACACCTCTCCTAATATGCCCTGAAGTATGGAGGGAGGGGGAATAACTTAAACGGGCCGTGCTTTGGCAAAATGGGGCTCTGAAAAATGCATGTGCGTAAAGTGTTGTCCCAGATTAGCCAGTTTAGTATGCACATCAGGGTCAACACTTTTAGCTTTTATGAAATTTTTGAATTAAGGGAAGTCTCTTCTAAACGAAAATCATGTCTAAGCAGAAAGTGTTGGACTTGATTATTCCAAGAATGAGGCTTATATGTATCTGAATCTTATTTACCCGTCACAGGCTGATGGTCAACAGCAACCATTTGTTAACTTCTGTTTTGAATTGGAATGTTTGATATAAGTTTTCACTTCATACTGATTTTAATTTATGCTATAAACACATTCAAACACTTTAAGCAGTATATTTAACACTGCAATAACGGCACATTTAGCAAAGATGCACGCGCAAATGAAATCATATAACAAGTATTTAGCATTGCATCTTTTTAATGGCAGTCTTAAAGTGTATCATATTTCCGATTTGTACCATTTGTATGGGATGCTATCTTTCAAATGTTTGACTATACTATCTTGTCATATTCTTCACTCTTCACTTAAGAAAACATCAACCCTTTCAAGGTTTACTTTTTGATAAGATTTACACTGCCTCCTTTATGGCTGCCATGATATTGGATGGTGGCAACTGGTTTAAGGTGTGATAGCTTTATGACCAAAATTTATGGCTTAAATATGTATATTACAGTGCAATGTTGGTAAACCATTAAATGCAAATAAAGCAAACTGCTACAGAGTGTCGTTCTGATTTGATTCATAAATATGTGCTCGTGAAAAGTTCATGATGGTTATTTGCAATTAGTTATAAGGAGCGACTGTCATTTTTGTAAGCACTTGTGGCCACAATGACGCAAAAGAAATTTATATTTTAATAATTTACAAGAGAGTTAAAAACACTTAAATCAAGTGCATTTGGTTGACTGAAATTAATGTAATGAAATAAAATTAAGACAAATTTGCTACAAAATTTATGCTGCAAAAATATTAGCACAGAGAAAAAAGCTTTTTGAGAAAAAAGGTGAAGACCATGAGAGACTTGTTGTTTTTTAGAACTTGCAGTTTTATAGCCTTAAATATCGAACTAATTTTTTTTTTCTGAAAACGAAAACTAAGTTTGTTGCTGAACAACGACATTTTGCTACTCAAAATTGCAACATGACCGCAAAACCCCAAAATTAAACAAACATAGGATTATTTTTTGTTCTGTTATTCTTTGAATACTAGTAGCTAGACCAGATAACCTCTGTTTCTAGTGGGGCAGATTTCAATTAAACAGATGTTATTATGTGCACTAAAAACCACTGATTACTGGTAAATAGCTTCTCTCAGAAAAATGTGTAAAGTGAAGAAGTGCAAGAAAGTTTATTGACTGCCATTATGGGACTGAAATAGTGTTGAAAAAGCAAAAACAAATCCAGACAAACATAACATCATGTAAGCCAGACACAAATTCTAATGAAACTGCACTGAGCCAAACTTTTGGTGAACAGTTCAATCATGTTTGAGTATCAGGGCTTTTTTTCCTTTTTTAAGCAAGAGCCTTACATAGACCCCTTCCCCCAAGAGAAAGGCCCCTTCCCCCAAGAGAAAGGCCCCTTTTCCCAAGAGAAAGGCCCCTTCCCAAAAAGGGAAAGGCCCCTTTCCCAAAGAGAATTCTTCAAAATGATGCACTTTTCCCAAAATGTCAAACTTTCTTTGGAAAATTGTTTCCCCTTTCTCAGTTTTGTCCATAATCTTTTCCCCACAATGGAAGGAAGGCCCTTTCCCCAAATCAAGAAAAAAAGACCTGAGTATAGAAAACTGAGTGACAAAGACCCCTTTGACCTATCCAAGACATTAGATATTTCATTCAGATTTTTAATTGACCCTTCAGTACATGATGTCAAGAGGAAAATGTATCTTGTCCCAGCGGTTAGCAAAGTAATCATATCACGGTCTGTTATCACACATGTATCAGATGAGCATGTATCAAATTTTACACCACATGTGGGGTTGCTATGGTAATAAATAGTTCATAAGATTTGGTTTTTATATTTAAAAAACGTGTTATCAAAAAACAATATTTATTTTTGGAAAATAGGATGTTCAGATGTTTTTCACAGTGTGATAGACATGTATAACAGGATTTGGAGATTAAAATTGCGAACGGGGGCGGGAATTAGAACATTATGATAACCTTCATTGTTTTGTATGCATTTATTTGATATTTTGCAAACCAATGACAATTTTGTTGCACAATTAAACATTGTTAGGCTTGTGGGTTTAAAGAGAAATGGTGCATAAAGGAGAGGAGTTACAGGGGAATTGGGCATGAGGGAAATGTGGGGTTTAAGGGGGAATAGGGCGTATGCCATTCCCCACTCACTGTAATTTGTTTACCGTATTTTACCACGTATACCGCGCACCCATGTATAATGCGCACCCAATTTTGTTAAGCCAAAATGGAGAAAAAAAGAATTTAAGACCAAAAAAACGAGCAAAAAGACCGAAAATGGCCGCCATTTTACTTTTGCGCAATCAATAATCCGGGTCATTGGAAAGCTTAATTTTGTACGCAACAATAGGAAGCGTCATTATGATACAGAGCATGGGTTGCATAGAACTATATTTTTCTGACAATTTTGTAATTTTCCAACAACAAATTAACAGTCCTCGTGCATCTCATGTAAAACATGCGACAATAATAAATCATGTTCATCATGTAATTCTTCCTCGGGAAAAGCATGGGCTTTTAATTTGAAGATGAATAAAAACTGGTAGTGGTTTGTTTTAAAGTGGAAACTTTTTATGTAAATTACGCTGCTCTTTTTAATCCGACAACGGCCCCTTCACTCTATAAGATTATAGGGTGTAGTTTTCTGAAATAAAAAAATGGCGGCAATTACGCTCATTCATGTTTAGGAAATGATTTTTTCACAAGTTTTCAAACAGGATTGCTTTGTACCAATGTATAACGCGCATCAACTTTTTAATGGGAAATTTTGAGGTAAAAAACTGCGCGGTATACATGGTAAAATACGGTAATGCACAAGAAGACAGTGCTCACAGTTCAATTCACTACAAAGCCAAATAAAACACTTTCTAATAAAACATAGGATAAAACTGGCATGCATGTATTTTCTTGAAAAATCTATCATTTTAAGGCATAGGTAAAGATAAAATGCTGCATTTTCTATGTAACACATAATAAACATTGTTATTTTTTATGTAAACGATTTTCAGCTTGAGATATTAGTGGAATTGTTTGAGTAAAGTGTACACAGGTATTTTTTAGACCAAACTATTGGAGATTAAATACAAAATAATTATGTGTCATTAAAGCTGAAATAAACAACATAAGTTATGACACTGTTTATTCCTTGTGGGTTACAAAACTTGTCTTGTAAAGCGAAACCATATGATTTGGGATGAATAAGTATAACAAAACCCATTTAATCTATATTAAAACATATATTGACTCTGCAGTCCTTCCCAAATACTGTCGGTCCACGGATTTTTCCGATTAAAAATTGGAAAAGCCGGAAATGATTCTAAAATTGCAGGACCTCTTGTCCGGTAATAAAAGTATGGCGAAATTTGGAATTCCGTAAGCTATATTCAGAAAAGTATCATTGAAAACGTTAGATTTTACCAATTATAAATGAATACTCAACGCTTATTTCATGGGTTTCATTTTTGCAATGACGTCAGTGTATCCGAAGAGTTTTTATGCATCGAAAAAGTGAATAACATAATACGTCATCACTATAAGAGTACATTCCGCAAAAGGAAACAAATCACAGTTGACAACCACGTGCGTTTTAGGTTCCCGTTTTATCCGATTAATTTGTTAGCAAGCAGGGTCATAAAGGTAATTGTGACTNGGGCCGTAACTCTGTGAAAAATCATCCGACCATAACCGGCTGATAATAAGCACATCTCCTGTTGGTAGTGAAGCTTCCCATAAAGTTTCATTGTATTCCCGTAATAAGTTGCTGAGAAATAGCTCGGACAAGAATTGCACTATATGTACAATGGAAAATTTCAAAGGGCCATAACTCTGTGAAAAATCATCCGACCCAAACCGGCTGATAATATGCACATCTCCTGTTGGTAGTAAAGCTTCCCATAAAGTTTCATTGAATTCCGGTCATTAGTTGCTAAGAAATAGCCCGGACAAAAATCTTGACGGACGGACGCACACACGCACGCACACACGCACGGACAGACGAAGCAGGGACTATATGCTCCCCCCAAAAATTTTAGGGGAGCATAAAAAGTCGTATATCAAATGGCTTTTGGTCTATAAAACAAGGCTTCTCCTTGGACTTTATTATTTTCTCTGGCATTTTTAGTATCTTTTTATTTTTTAACACATGAGTTTTTCTAGGCTTAGCAGGGAGTATAATTGGACTCTTTTATTGCAATTTTCATTTCCCATATTTTTTTTTGGTGTCTGGAAAGCAGATTTTATCGCATAAAAATGTATACCCCAGCTTCCAGAAAAAGGACATGTTTCTAAAAGGAGCGTCTTAATGAAATTAACAATAAAATCTTCATCATATTTGGCCATATTTTACTGGATGCCACAATAGCTAGCTTAGCACTTCCTATATCTGCAACTAGCAAACCTTCCCAAAAAGATATTGAAAATGTGTCAAATTCTTTGATATACTACTTCAGAACCGTACTCCCCACTGGGATTGTATAACCTTCCTCTTTCAGGTTATTGCTATTATGACAAGAAGAATAAATTAAAATAACACCAGATTTTTGCGATTCTGTCCGATTAAATAAAAAAAAAATGAAAGTAAAATAAATCTTTTGCTTAGAAGAGATTTTATTGTTAACATTTGGCAAAACATCTATATGCTTAATGCTGTCATGAATGCCCCAAAAAATTGTATGCTAATAAAAGTAAATGAAATTTGGCCAAATTAAATGCATTTTTTGTGTTACAGACTCAGAGGCTCCTCATATTATGAAGGTACATCATTCTGCTAGTTTTTCAACAAATATTTATTTATTTTTTAATATTTTTTATTTTTACAAATAATAGTGCCATTTAAATTTATATTATGATTTACACTGACAGATGTTTTTTGAAAACACATCAGACCCAAAAACCATAAACATGAGGAAAAATTGTCAAACAACTTGTATCTGACCTATAAATATATGCCAACAAATGTCTTTTGTCAGGGAGGACATTGGTGTCAGCCACTATTATAACTCAGTGTGTTGACATAATGTTCTTACATTTATGTCATAATGACCTTTAAGAATACAGCAATAGATTGCGTTGGCAAAAAAGAGGGCGACAAATAAAGTGCTAGATTTTTTTTAGAGTAAACAAATATTTGTGTTGTAACTTTGAGTTATGAAAATATACAAGAGAACCGTCGAGCGGATGCCAACGCTCGGCTGTGGGTGCTTGGATTTTTTATTTTTTTCACCTTTGACCTTGAAGGTCATCATTGACCTTGACCTTTTCACCACTCAAAATGTGCAGGTCGATGAGAAACACATGATTTTTTTTTTTAATAAAATGACCTTTGACCTTGAAGGATGACCTTGACCTTTCACCACCCAAAATGTGCAGCTCCATGAGATTCACATGCATGCCAAATAACAAGTTGCTATCTTCAATAATGCAAAAGTTATGGCCAATGTTAAAGTTTTCGGACGATGACGACTAGGACTACGACGATGACGACGCGGCAGACGAGAGGGCTATGACAATACCTCAGATTTTCTTCGAAAACAGCCAAGCTAATAATAAATATACAACAAAGATAATGTACAATTGTTTTAGAATATCATATCCAACATTCATGTCAATTCCCATTAATTAAAAAAGTCCAATGTATAAAATTCATGTTATAAATCATTTTCAGTAAAATTGTTCATTAAACTTAGATAAATGGTATATAGGCATTTGGCAGTTATATCAATCACTATTAAGAAATAAAATGTGATTAATGCATGTTGAATATCGTTTAATCTAATAACTTAAGCCTGCAGCCAAAAAACATGCAAGAAGAAATAGTATTCAGATGGATTGATACAACAATGTTTATAATAATGTGAGGATCGCTCTGAGAAAATAGGGTATAATGCATGAGCTTAATTAACCCTTTGCATGCTGGGAAATTTGTCGTCTGCTAAAATGTCGTCTGCTGAATTTCTAAAATTAGCATTTTCTTTGATTTTTTTTCAAAGACCACTATCAGAATAGCAAACAGTTTGGATCCTGATGAGACGCCATGTTCTGTGGCGTCTCATCAGGATCCAAACTTTTTGCAAAGACCTTTAAAATCCGGTTCCAGCGCTCAAAGGGTTAAAGTGTTGTCACAGGCTTATAAAGGACAATACTTTCCACGTAAACTTTCTTTGAACAAAAAGTACAATAAAAGCTGAAAGTATCGTCCCTAATTAGATTTCACAGATTAATCTGTGATGATACTTTTGGCATATTCATTAAACCCGCTTTGCTCAGAGCAAGCTTTATGTTTATAGTAATGAAGCTTCTTTTATAAGATTAAAGCTCCTGTCTAGCCAAAATAATTTGATACACTCTAAAATAGCGTCAGTTAATTGTTATTCATAAAGAAAAGAACTTTTATTTCAGTGAAAACGATTTCATATGTTAGAAATAGATTTAATAATGTTTATGATCAAAAACACTCATGTACGCTAGTTAACTTACTGGATTTACTAAGTATTTAGGAACTTTACAATTAATAATTGCCAAATCTTCATTTTTTTGTATTTTGCTCAATTAGAATTATTCATCAGATTTTGCAAAATTAGCTTACCTGAGTGTAATGGCTGGCAAGATATAAAATGTGACAATGTCCCTTAATAGGTATAACATGTCATTATTATAATACTATAATACCAATACAACATTATCATTATTAGAATAAGAATTTAAGAAAACATTAATAAATCACTGTTGCATAAATATTCTTTCGTCACGGTCTCAAGGGCCCCTTAAAGTCGAGGGGCCAATAGGCAGTTGCCTACTCTGCCTTATGGGTAATCCGGGACTGCATGTTCACCTATGTTTGGGCACGCCGTGAGATTAAAGTTTGCCCATTCAATGTTTTAACTTGATATTAGTTAAGAATAGGAACTAAAATGTTCAAACAATAACCAGAAAAAATACTTGAACAAAAGTAGAAAACATAATCCCTCTGGAATTCAAACCTCTGTCCTCTAGATTATTATGCCCTTACAATAACCCACTGGCTTATCTGGCATGTAG
>VMBQ01003539.1:37633-66977 GCA_007657795.1 Dreissena rostriformis | reverse complement strand
AAAAAACACCAGTCTGCGTTTTTGTTCGAACACTTCCAGAACACTTCTAACTTCTTATTTTTAGTTAATCTTAGAACACAGTTTGAAAACTGCTTGTAAACAATCCCCCACAATATGCTATGACTTTGTTTAATTCAAGTATGTGTAGATGACTAACATAATATTGTCATAGGCTGTACAAATACACCAGTGTTTTATGTCTCCCCCTCCTTTACGACAAAAAGTACTTGCATATTAATGCATACATACTTGTTATCATTATATTTCACTTCTTTTTATAACTCGGTTCAAGCAAAACAAACTCGTTTGCCTTCCCATTTATGCCTAGTGGACTCTCCCATCCTTCTTAATTGGATCAATTTATTTCCAAAATTACGGATGTCTAGAATATTTATTTCTATATTTAGAATATTTCTAACAGAAATTCCTTTAAGCAAACAGCGCAGACCCTGATGAGACGCCGCATCATGCGGCGTCTCATCTGGGTCTACGTTTTTTGCCAAGGCCTTTTTTTCTAGACGCTAGGCATAAATGGGTTAAATTGGCTTGTACATGCTTTTTAGTTTACAATATAAAAATAGTATTTCCTTTGCTTTTAACAGGTTTACAATTCAACTGCAGTTAAAGGTATCTGTATACGCTATGCATTTCGTAATGTGTTCGTGCATCCGTTACATTCTTCTGCACGCAACACATCCTACATTTGTTTGCGATTTACCTCATATTATTGCCAAATAATTATCTCCTGATAAAATATTTGAACATATTAGTGTCTTACGTGTGCAACCCTCCTATATTTTGCGTGTGCGTTTCTTCACACTTTAGGCCGACATGGGCGAAAGTGCGTAATTAATAATAAGTAGATACTTAACAATAATACGTAGGTTTGCAACCCATCATGTTTTACTATAATATAAATGAGAACAGTCACGAAGAGTTTACATAAATCAAATCCTATGAAAGATGTATCCGTCTTTACGTTGCGTGTCCAAGCAGCAATGCAGACTATGAACAACGGACGATGCAGGACAGCCCTATGTGTTAATGCATCAACGAGCAAAGGAGAGCCTTCGTGAAGCGATTACATTATACTTCGTATAGGAATCGGTAAATACATGATATATGAGAGTGTAAACATTCATTCCACGCTGGAAGCAAATAACAAAAATAGAAATGTATTCAAAAACATGACAAACCCGGCATTGAAATGCATATTAAGATGAAAGTATTTACCAACACAAATGTATAATGCCCACACGTTCGGTTACGTGACTCTCGGACCGCAGATTGCTTGGCGTTAAGAACACATATCTTACCATTTATTCTTTGAACAACATTAACCCATTTATGCCAAGCGTCTAGAAAAAAGGCCTTGGCAAACAGCGTAGACCCAGATGAGACGCCGCATGATGCGGCGTCTCATCAGGGTCTGCGCTGTTTGCTTAAAGGAATTTCTGTAAGAAATATTCTAAATATAGAAATAAATATACTAGACATCCCTAATTTTGGAAATAAATTGATCCAATTTTGAAGGATGGGAGAGTCCACTAGGCATAAATGGGTTAATGATGCCATAACAGCATACATAGTGAGGTACACCTCAATGATTCAAATCACTTCCAGTATGTGAAGTTATGTGTGTCGTGTTCTGAGAAAACTGTACATAATGATTGTGCGTAAATTGTCATCCCAGATAAGCCTGTGCAGTCTACACAGGCTAATCAGGGACGACAATTTCCGCTTTTATGGAATTTTTCTTTTAAATGAAATCTCTTCTTAGCAAAAATCAAATTTACGCGGAAAGTGTCGTCCCTGATTAGCCTGTGCGAACTGCACAGGCTAATCTGGGACGACACTTTACGCACATGCATTATGCCCAGTTTTCCCAGAACATGACACATGTATTCCACATGAGATTTCAAATAGAACAATGAAAACAGTCTGCACATAATGCCAATTAATGGCCAATAGGTTGCAGAATTTTTGCCTCACATATTTGCAAGAATATATTTTGCAAGTAAGAAATTTCAACAAGATTATCAGCTAATTTGCCAATAGTTTGTAAACACATGATGACAGGAAAATACAAAAACTCTGCAAATACTTACTTTACAGTACTCGTTAATAATTCAGAAATAAAATGCAAAGACATAAAAAATAATATTCCCGCATTTGCAAATGTTTTTAATAGTCCTTGCAAACAATTTGGAGAGGCCTAGCAACTATACTACAAATATCCTGCAAGAATCAAACAAGAATTATTTTGCATGTTTTATCCAAAAAAATGCAAATACAGGAGATATCAAGTCTTGAACCACAGAGATGTGTATGATAAAACTACAATACTGCTGCAGCTTCTAGAGTTTCACTTCTTCATATTGAAAGTGTGATTATAACAAAATAATGGGGGTCTTCAAACTTTTTAAAATATTTATCATTATTATACCTCTATTTTAATTTTCAGTATTTTTATTGAGGCTTTAGACATTTAGGCAAGAATTGAAGCATCCCCTGAAAGTTATAAAATTGGGAACAACAGAATGTGACTGTATTCAAAGTCAGGTTGATAAATAATTAATTAAAAAACTAACTAGTGAATGCTTTAAATGACACTATAAACATCTTCAAATGGCAAAGGCAAATTAATAATGCATAGGATAGTTTTGTTATCATCTGTGATCTATTTATTCAAAAAAACATTTAACAATCGACTTTTCATGTGAGCAATTGTAGTTGAACACAAAAGAATGATGCTAATGATGAAAACCTTTATTTATGTGAACTGACAACAAATATTTATGCAGTGAAGAAAATTAAAGCAATACACATGTGTGCTCACTAACCTTATTGTTTAAAAACAATGTCTTTGTAACAAATTATTCAAGTTGTCAGCAAAATTCAGCTTTTTTATTTTTGATCTGAAATAAAAGTTTGTAATTTATTTTGGGCTGGACTGACGCCCCCATTAAATGCTTTGCATTGGCCATTCAATAGGATGAACCAGGCTTTGGTTTATGTTGTTTCAGGCGTTGTGTTTTGTATGTTGTCTTGTGTCATATATTATTGGCAGTTGGTGACAAGAATTTCTCTTCTACAATGTTTCTGCAGTTTCTAGGTTTCTTTGCGATCTCTAACAAACCAGTGCCCTCATGGGGTTCACCTTGGGACATTTCTGATAAGAAAATGGGTCCATGCAACATATCTCACACACAATAAGTGCCATTAGGGAATCAAAACTAAGTTTGGAATGAATAATGTGCTGGTACAGCAGCACAGGTTAGAGTAATTGTATCTTTTATCATGTTATTTTTAGACTTTTAAGTTCTTTGAAAGACATATTTTGGGAAGTGATGCCAATTATCTTGTAATAGTGGTATACTGGTGGTGTTCACTTGTAGTGGTATGAATATATCGTAGTGCTGGAAAATGGCCGATTAAACTTTTAATTTCAGATATTAAATGGATAAAACAACAATAGAAGCGGTGTTGCTAAAAGAACAAATCAATTAAAGTTAACATTATAAATACGAAACAATATATATATCTATATTGTGAATATTAACATGTGGGTGCCCATACGATTTCTGTCAAAGGTTACAGTCAACTGATTTCTAATTCATAATCTTCTCATGTAATCATGTAATCAGTGCTTGTAATGAGATACACATTTCTTGTTGGAATACAATTTCTTACAATATAAATTTTGCTTAATCTAAACACAAAAGGTACATTTTAGTACTTTCTTATTGTTTTATGATTAATGTTGTGTGAACTATCACTCCAAAAAGCTATCTATTACCAATTACTCTTTTATTGTCTCTTTCATTATGATCATTCATATGAATACGCTGACATTTACCATAATACCTGATAAGTGATATCTCTTTTATGAACTGCAGGATACATGTAATAAGTAAAATAATGCATGATCATTTTAAAGTTAAAGTCACATGATCATTTTACAGGTAATGTCTTAAGAACAAGAGATTACTCCCTTGCTTTTTAATAACTTTCTGGCCATTAACATGGACAAGTGTTTGTCGCTAAAATATGAAGTCAACAGAAGAATGATCTTAAATTTTGTGCTGGGCTGGGGGNGGGGGGGGGGGGGGGGGGGAGTCTTTGAAGGGGAATGTAAGAAGGGTACGGGATTTTGTTTTTAAATGATACTTATATATGGATATTTTCATTAAATTGTCCTTATTTCTCATCATTTCCTGATATATTTCTAACATTCAAAAGTTTTTGTTCTGCCTTCTCTTACCTACAAATTCTTGTGTCCATCTCTTGCTTAGAAATCCAATATCATAGAAGGTTAAACTCCATTTCTAAAGGTCGTTGAACCTTAATATTGCATGCATTGTTGATTTCATTGTTACAACAAAAGAATAAATAAAACAAATATGAATTTGAAACTTAAAAAAGCTGTATGCACACTGGTTGGCATTCATGGGTTCATTGTCTTTGCTAATTTGCAATACAAATGTCCTTTTTTTGTTTCGTTTTTATATGACAACAAAAATTGTGTTAATTTTCTTACAAATGCATTACAAATGTTCCTTTTATGTTTTGTTTGTATGTGATGACAAGGTTTTTTTATGCACCCGAAGGTGGGCATATAGTGATCGCACGTCCGTCTGTCCGTCTGTCTGTCTGAAATTCCGTCACACTTTGCGTTTAGGTTTTGCGTTTAGGTTTCATTGTTTTATTATTTTTTTAAGCGGCGCAGTAGGGGGCATTGTGTTTCTGACAAACACATCTCTTGTTTATGTAGTCATTACTCACCCCCTCAATTAAAGTTTAACACTATATGGTGTTTTATTTGTTGAAATATTTGTACAAAACATACATTTACATATAATGCAACATTCTGATTTTCTGACAGATTTTTAGGCCCACTGGCTCAACAAGTGCACTCAGACAACGCCAGTTGTTGAATAAAATTAACCCATTTATGCCGAGTGAACTCTCCCATCCTTCTAAATTGGATCAATTTATTTCCAAAATAAGGAATGTCTAGTATATTTATTTCTATATTTAGAATATTTCTTACAGAAATTCCTTTAAGCAAACAGCGCAGACCCAGATGAGACGCCGCATCATGTGGCGTCTCATCTGGGTCTACGCTGTTTGCCAAGGCCTTTTTTCTAGACGCTAGGCATAAATGGGTTAAGGTGGCTCTTAAATTTAACATTTTTAAAATCGCAAACAAAGCTTTTAACTTTACACTGAATCTATTGGTTAACACTCTCACTTTCATTTAATAAGTGAGCCACTGTCTTTGAAAACCAGGCTAATGCATGTGAATAAATTACAGTGCACACAGGCTAATCATGGGCAACACTTTCCTCTTTTATATTCTTTTTTATTTAAAGTTAGTCTCTTGTAAACAAAAATCCAGTCAAGGCAGAAAGTGTCCTCTCTGTTTAGCCTGAGTGGACTGCACAGGTTAAAATGGGAAAAACTTAATGTTTATTCTTTATGCATTAAGCCCCGTTTTCCAAAAATGTGGTTCGCATTTATTATTGATATGTTTGTGAAAGAAAACCATGTATGACACCTA
Organism: Dreissena rostriformis; assembly: GCA_007657795.1. Lineage (NCBI taxonomy): Eukaryota > Metazoa > Mollusca > Bivalvia > Myida > Dreissenidae > Dreissena > Dreissena rostriformis. The sequence continues at coordinate 61,414 of VMBQ01003539.1, read as the reverse complement.
ATATTTGAACTTCTGGATAAATAATTCTTGCTGTGCTCAACAATTTTGCCTGTTTAGAATTTTGTATCATAGTATAAATTTGTTGAACAATATTTCATAAGATGCCGGCACCATCCTGTACATTATATTTATGATTGAATCTTAAAATATTACTGTAAAATCATTATTTTTTGTGGGACATTAATTTTTGTTGATAACTTGGGTTGACCACTCCAAGAACACATCGAAAATGACTGACGTAAAAAAAAAAAATCAGAAATCAACAAATTTATAGTTCCACGAAAAAGGGGATTTTTTTTTGAAACCACACAATTACATGCTGATTTAAATAAAATAAAAATACAATAAATTGCACTGACAGTAAATACTTGACATTTTTAGACGCTGTTGACATTTCTACAAAGAATGACATATTCATAATTATGCCTTGTCATAAAATATCTGATAGGTTATCATATGGTCATGTCTAGCGACATTTATTTCTATCAGAAGAAGAATTTTTTAAGGATGCTAAATTGTGTGTCTTATGATATAAGGCCCCTTTCCCAATCCCAAAAAGTTTTTTTTCTTTACAACTACTGCCTAAAATTTCCAATTGAAGGTTTCCAAAAATTAAAAAAAAAAGTTCAATAAATCTCAACTTTATTTAATCTTTCTATCAAGCTGCATTAGTTTAACTATAGTAAAAAAAATAATATTATAAACACTTTATTCTCAATGTTAAAGCCTTTATTATCACAAAAAAACAACAACACCAATTTCCCAAAGGGCTAACAGCCATGTTCCCAAAATGGTGAAAAAAAGCACTGTATTATATTGCACTGACTTTTGTACTCGACATTTTAAAAGCTGTTGAAATTTCTACAAATCATGAAATCTTTCATAATTATGATTTCGCAAAATATTTCTGATTGGTTATCATATGATGTCTAGCGACATTTATTTCTCTCAGAAGAAGAAATTATGCCTAATTGTGTGTCTTATGACAGACTTGATTGCATATCAATCGTTCAGATTTGTCTTCGGAACAGAAATAACCAGAAAATGGACGCATTTATTTCCGAAGCCCAGACAAATGCATCAGGACCGTATTTAATGTCATTGTTCCACTAAGGAATCTCAGAACAAGATCCATTTTGCCTGATTGTTTCACACATTAACAGTGACAGACTCTGTGTCTTCGGTAATGCCTACAAATGCCTACAAAATGTAATTACATCTCTCTGAACTTAATTGGGGCTTTCAACTTTGTGTTCCACATGTAAAACCAGATCAAACAAAGAAGCTCATCAGAATTTAATGTTTTCCCAACTTGAAAGAATTCCATGAATTGTCTTAAATAGCTATCTCTTAGAGAATCATGTCCATTACTAGGTTTCAATGCCTCTAAATGTAGCTTCATTCATTTTATTTCAAAATTGAAACATGATACCCCTTTTTCATTAATTGCAAAAAACACCAATTGAATGTAACATCAATAAAATAGCAAACAAAAGCTAGGCTCTGAACCATCAATTACTTTATCCAGGAAAATACACTACACTTATTGTTCCTGGAAAAGAATGACTTTTGATCATCAACAACAAACACATGCCTAAAAGATCTTTCATGCTTTAATAGAGCAATTAACGCTGGATTAATGCTCTTCGAGTGACAGAATATCCAAAACATAATTATAGCACCTTTGCATGTTCAAAGTTGTTTAAGTATTTAGCAAAGTCTTTTACTTTGTTAGTACATTAGGACAAATATGTATTTACTGTTAGTTACAGCTGCCATTATGAGAGATTATGTATTTGGCTTGCCCAATAAATTTCTTTGATGAATGCCGTGAGAAAAATATATTTGGAATGAAGATTTGAATACTTGATAATGTTTTTCATTACATGGAAAGACAGAATCAACAAAAAAAAAACACCTGCTTCTGGCACTTTTAACCCATTTATGCCTAGCGTCTAGAAAAAAGGCATTGGCAAACAGCGTAGACCCAAAAGAGACGCCGCATGATGCGGCGTCTCATAAGGGTCTGCGCTGTTTGCTTAAAGGAATTTCTGTAAGAAATAATCTAAATATAGAAATAAATATACTAGACATCCCTAATTTTGGAAATAAATTGATCCAATTTAGAAGGATGGGAGAGTCCACTAGGCATAAATGGGTTAAAAGGGCTCTGGTAAATAATATCAAGCTACTTTTTATATAGGGAAATAATTGGTCCCATATAAAAAGTAGTACTAAATATGCATTAAACGTCTCATTTATTAGACCACCTGCTGTACATTAGCAAATAAAAACATGTAATTGCTTTACTTACAGTAAAATTATTATGTTCCTTTCATATTTATATCAATGATTAAACACAGTGTAGCTCATAGTCAACACCCCAAAGAAAATATAAAGCTTCCAGGGGCGTTAATAAAGGAATTATGTCCCTGAAAAAATGTTTGTTATCTTTAACCCTTTGAGCGCTGGAACCAGATTTTGAAGGCCTTTGCAAACAGTTTGGATCCAGATGAGATGCCACAGAACGTGGCGTCTCATCAGGATCCAAACTGTTTGCTATTCTGATAGTATTCTTTGAAAAAAAATCGAAGAAAATGCTAATTTTAGAAATTTAGCAGACAACATTTTAGCAGACGACAAATTTCCCAGCATGCAAAGGGTTAAAGTATAGCCTTACACTGCAGTGGTTGAGTACCAAACAACAAACCTATAGTCTTGATGAGCAAACCTATAGTCTTGATGAGCAAACCTATAGTCTTGATGAGCAAACCTAATCAGGTCAAGGCTTCATCAGCAAAACCTTATTTGGTCTTAATTAACAAAACCTGATCAGGACAATTTTAATATCAAAACCTTTGTCAGATCAAGTATTGATTGACACAAAACCTGGTCAGGTCAAGTCTATATCAACAAAACCTGGTCAGGTCAAGTAGAGATCAACAAACCTTGTAAGGTCAAGTACTGATTAGCAAATCTTCATCAGGTCAATGCTTGTAACAGCAAAACCTGGTCAGGTCAAGTAGAGATCAACAAACCTGGTCAGGTCAAGTACTGATTAGCAAATCTTCATCAGGTCAATGCTTGTAGCAGCAAAACCTGGTCAAGCGCTGATTTTGATAAGCAAACTTTGCAAGGTCAAGTATTTTGGTGTATACTTGTAGTCTTGTTAAGCAACATCTAGTGCAATAATGTGAGGTTAACCTGTCATAATAACTTTCCAAGAACAAAGTTGAGGCAATAAAATGTCAATGATGATGATGATGATCATGATGATGTTCATATGAAAAATGATTATGATGATGATGACATTGAAAATGATGACAGAGTAAATGATGCCAATAATATTACATGAATGCTGCCACATTGACTCACAGATTGGTGCTGTATCACCTCCAGGCTCAGAGTGTCCCCTACATCAGGAATGACCACCGTCTCCATAGCAACAGCAGACTGGCCCTCCATTCTGATGGATGAATATTTCTGAAATGAGATTTCGTTGATGTTAGTTTGTTAGGAAACCTTTTATAGTCATACAGAGAAATAGTCATAAAGTTGTTGATTGTTATATTATTTTTTAAGAAAACTTGTATAGTCATTAAGAGAAGTAGTTATAGCAGTGGTGGTGGTGTTTGTAATATAACTAGTTGTTATGGACATGTTTGTGTGAGTGGTAGTGGTGGTGGTGGAGGTGGTTCCAGTAGTAGCAGAAGCAAAGGTAGCAGTACCAGCAGTAGTAGTAATAGCAGCAATATGTCCTTACAAATTATGAGTAACCAGTTAACCACACAGAGATAAAACAATAACTAAATGAAACACATGAATTGTGCATGACAGCTTTAGAGAAAATAGTTTCACATACAAATGAAATTAAAAACAATAGCATTATCTCTGTCAAATCTTGCCAATATCTGTTATTTGCAATTTACATATTGACTCGTCCATTAATGGATACAATACCTGGATCATGCATAATTTAAAAGCTTAATCGTTAAACGACATATTCGTTTGGTTTCCGGTGACACCACGTACGTGTCGCTACAAAACCAATGTTCGCTGTTCCGTCTTTAAAGTGTGAATAAATGCTGTTTCCGACACGAGCGAATGCTTTGATCTTTCGCGCCGGTGTAATCATTGCATATTCATCAGCAATAACGCATCCATCATGCGTTAGACGGGCCATGATTTTTTGTCATTGATACGTCATGATTTATTACCATATTACCATGCGAGAATATTGCATTAACGAATTAATCACTCGATATTTGTATTGATAAACGATTGTAATGTATTCAATTATTGCGTCTACAGAGAATTGACTAACAGAATACACGTACATATTTGTGTAAAGACAGACAGACATACTAGTTTATTAACGTTTCATATATGTACATAGCCACTCTAAAAAGAGTTACGAGAGACTAATAACTCAACGTAAATGTAAAGTCATATTTACACAAACGCATATAAGACTTAAGTGTAACGTTACAATTTAACGTACACGTGTAACAGTCACGTCGCCAATAGCGGCTTTTCCAAAATAGCGGCACACAAATAACGGTTAATACAGAATATTTGTTCGTACCGCTGTCTTGTTTTAAAATATGTTTATGGCATTGTGTAAACATGCTATTCGATCTTTAAAAAAGAATTCACGGGCAATCAAATATGGATCAGTTTCCCTTAACGCTTAAAGAGACTGTCAACCACGAATGACGAAAAAAAGAAAAGTTCTAAAATACAGTCAAGTTACCATTACCGGATCAGTAGCGTAAAAAAGTTGTTCTGGTGAAAAGCAATAAATGTTTTGAGACTTCTTTTACACCAGTTTGATTAAATATTACCTTTGCTTACAGATTAAGCACACAGTCTCATTTTTAAACGCAGGCAAAATGTATTTGTGATACCTTTTTGTCGCCACAGAATTCATGCATTAACGGATCAGTTGTAGCCATAACGGATCACGTGATCGAAATCACTCAGATGGCAACTAACACGCTATTTGAACTGTCGAAACATGAACTGTGTTGTTTACAATGACCAAGTTACATTGCCAGTTATAAATTATATTCATTTTTTTGTTATTAATTGTTTTCTATATGTGATATTGTATCTTCACTTAACGCATGTTGTTCTTGTGTGAATTATCTGTTGAAAATCCTAAATAGATCAAATAGATATGGGCATCTTATAAACCATGTAAATTGTTTGAAACTAATCTAATCATAGATATTGAACATGGAACATAAGACCAACATTAAGATTAATAAAACAATTGTAAGAATCGACAAGATTTGCATATATTTAAATATAATATATTATCCATACACATATTATCACGCTTGATCCGTTATTGCCCTAATTCTTCATTTCATTTAAGGTGTTGCAAAATCTTAAACACGAATCAAAACTGAAATGGAATTTTGCAGGCAGAAAGACTACTAAATGGCCTTTAAATTAATGCGTAAACTTCTTACTTTCCAACAGAGTTATAGCATGTGGCCTCCACAAATTTTCAACCTTGATATGAAAACGAGACGGAAGTCATCAATGTTGTATATACATGTCAGCAAAACATACCGAAATGTTTAACAAATAGTAGCTTCGATTACGACTCAATCAATGCGTTTTAACGAACAGGCCTTAAAGATGCTGTGTTCAAAATATCATCTAAAAAGTTCAACTATTTATCGCAATACACAGTATTGAACATGAAAGTGATCCGCTATGGGAAATGATCCGGTAATGGTAACTTGACTGTACCGTAATATTTTACAATTATTAGTTTATATTGATTAAAATATCACGACTGGTATATTACATTACTTGAAAAAAGTTCATATTTTCAGTATATTCGGTAATAAAATTTCGCGATGTGAAATCGAAAGGACATCGCGAAAGTAGGTGACATCATTCGTGGTTTACAGTCCCTTTCAATGGCATATTCAAGCATTCACTGGTCAACACGAATTTTACATGTCTCACTAGCGTTCTATACGACAATACGATTGTTATACAAAAGCATAAACGTTCAACGTAGAGTTTAGAGTTTTTTTCAACATACATTAGGCGTTTAAAGCCCATGAGTACACACATATATTACAACACAATATATTCACAGATGGTCAATGACGTACATAATTTTTAACAGAGCCTAGATCAAAATCTTAATACAACAAATTTGTATACACTTTATCGTATTTTGTATTTTTATATTAAGTAGATAAATAAATGAAAGTTCATGGAGAGAAACTATTGATAATTTAAATCAGCTCTCAATTTAAAAACTTTTCCAACACAAATGGATAGATTTCGTACACTTTTATATTGTCAGTCTGTAAGAGGTCAATAAACTTTATCATGTTTGTGTTCTTCCAATAATATTTATTAATATACTTCTAACTTAAATAAATAAATATATTAGTATATAACAGGTAAGCATTATCAATATAGGTTCAATAAACTCAGTCAACAATATTTTTCTATTAGAGGAAATCGCTTTCGAATCAGATGCAGGGTATGTCTCCAGTAGCGGTGCAACCATATCGAGTGAATTTTCAGCGACTATTTCAACATTGTTTTTAAGCGTCAAAATATAAATTTCGCTTCCGATTTATAACATAATATATGGTATTACTTTTAATTGTGTGTATCGAATACCAAAACCGAAAGTAACGGAATTAATTAATATACGAGCTAACATCTTCTTCAGTTTAAATGCATACAACCATTACAAATACGAAACCTAATTTGATTTACTGAAATTTTAGCTTTTCTTGAATGTCCGTTATTACCAAAATATATAATACTCAGCATTGAATGTAATTAAAATACTCGGTATATGTCTTTCAGCTTCGAAAAAATACGAAATAATAAAAAATATTGCTGATATTGCATTTCCACCAAAACTCCACAAATACACGACATGTTTTATGCACAATAATATAACTGGAGGCAATTTTACTGTGACGTAACTACACATCGTTCGTTGGGAACACACAGGAACAAACAAGTTCGTTTCTCTTTTCATCGCGATTTATTTCTGTTGAACTTTATCACATATCCTATGCGAACTTGCATCTCTGTTATGTACATTGTAAAAATGCTTAAGGTAATCAAGAATTCTATTTATGAAATTATGGTTGGACCTGCAGCTATGTTACATTACTGTAAACATGGCAAAAAAAATAGAACAACGTGCAAGAACGTAATAGCTCCCAACATTTGCCAAAATGCTATAACTTATTCAGATGGTCGTCGGATTTGACACATCTAAAAATCGTCAAATGAAATAAAATTATTTGTATTTTGTTATTGCACCGCAGGGTCTATTTGTCCACGCAAACGGCGTTTCAAAAGAAGAGTGTGTTTATTATTCATTTTGGTCTGTATATTTTTCGAAAAAGTCTGTTTATTTATCTTATTTTAATAATAAGAAACAGCCGTCAATGAGAAAAACTGGACCAAATTGTATTAAGAGAAAATCATTGACAATATAAAAAGCGTTGACTGCGTTTGGCAAAAATGTTCAAAACATAAATACAATGATATATCATGAATTTTTATTCTCCGATTTGCCTCTGTTTACATCGACAATAGAATACATTATTTTATCCTTGTTTCACTCGCTCGCTTCAATTATTTGATACAAAAAAGTCATAACAATCGATCAATTTACCGTGGCCTTATTAGGATGAACCACAATAGATGTGCCTGATTCCCAATGGTATTGAACCATCCTAGTGCCACCGTCTGCAGTACTCTTCACAGTCTCATAATTAGGACTTACTATCTCTAATTAAATTAAGAGATAATGGAACACAGAACTAAAACAGACGGTGCATTTTCAGCAATTTATTCTATTTTTGTACATACATGTATATACTGAAGATTCTTTACACTATCGTTTTCTGAATACAGTAATTGCATGATAAAGGGGCACTCACTTTACATAACGCCATTAGCACAGAGGTTCAAACAATAAATACTAAGAGCATTAAAATTGCATGCCGATGACTGATGGATCTAAATCCAATCAAATTATGCGGAAATTGTCGACAAACTTATTCTTTATGTATATATTTTGGCGTTGTTAATGTTTTGATGTAAACGTGAACGTTTTGATGTAAAATATATCGTCAAAATGTGGCAACGGTACTGTTTACACAGGTGGTTACATAATCATATGTGGGTTCGTCTTGACTTTTCTTAATATTGTAGATTTCATATTTTAAGAAAATTCTGTCAGCAACCATTACCCCAGGTGTTAAGATCGATAACATGCCCTGTTTATCACTAGCATCGGCTCTAGCACGCTATTCAGCGTTTGCAAAGTGATTTCCTGATCGGATATGCGCCCCAATAACAATGCCCATGTATGGGCCTTGATTGAAGCAAAGCGTGCCATCAAAAGACTTTAAAAGAGGTCTTTGTGAAGCGGTGAGCCAGTAAATGAATTTTACAAGTTGTCGTTATCTCAGGCGTTAAGTTGCCAGATATTGGTTGAAATGCATCCAGACCATGCGTGTACAAAGACTTTTAAATGTGTCTTACGGATTGTGATGGTTGTTAGATCATCGTGTATGATCACAGGTTTCTCATTTAAAGCCATAATATTATGCTTTCTTAATGATTTGAGGAACACTTGTATCTAATTGCCCGATTTCTAAAAAACAAAACTTAGATATGGTAAAGCATTCAACACTGGTAATTGCTTGGTTTGAGCGTACTACGTTTTCATGTTGTAAATATTGCATTTGAGTCAGTATAAACAATTGTTTTGTTTTTTTTAAAGACGTGTAACCTTTTGTATGCAAATTGCGTGTCAGTTAATCACAATGATACAACATTTATTAGACAGTAGTAATTAAAACAAAACATTTGGATGACAAACTTACAGACCAAATACTGTTTTGCTTGCGAACATTATAGAAACTAACCCTCGTCGTTGAAAGGAGTTCAACATATTGAAAATTAACATATTCAAAAGTTACAAACACAACACTTCGGTGTTTATAACGTAAATAAGGTTCCTTTTCATCAAATGTTCCGAGTGATTTTCGATCCAAAATGATGCACAGCATTAATCAATCAATCCAATTACGAATGCACGTGTACATCATTGCATGTCTGCATATTATGTAATTAAACGGCACTAAATAAATACAACTGGCTACGTACGCCATGTTCCGTATGCATTTTGACGTCTATAATATAATATATGGAGTCACTATGGTTTGTTGACATCAACTGTGGCGCCAGCTATAAAGTCCTACATTTTGTAAACCGTGTTTTGACTAAAACTGATCGAATCCTTGATTTATTACTAGATGACTTTGCTTATCACAAGGCATTGATGCGTGTATTATTTAATAATAAAGTAAGCTTTCAATAAAATCTAGTAGTATTTACCGAAATTGGGAAACATACATCAATTTGAAAATGCATATACAAAGTATAGGTCCATAGTTCGACCAACTGGTTAGGGTCACCAGGAATCACGTTTTGCGCTTGTTTCAATTTGTTTGCTTTGTGATCTGATTCATTTATTATTTATCTCATTCCAAATAAACGAACATGTGCGATGTCAGGGTCCGTTCCTTAACGAACATTTACGATATCTGGGTCCGTTCTTTAACGAAGATTTACGACGTATGGGTCCGTTATTTAATTTAAAAAAGTTGCATGTGACGTGTGCAAGTTGCGAGTCATTCAGAATGTAAAACGATCTACTTAGACATCATGAATACCATCGTTTTACCCGGCAAGGTTCAATTAATCAATCATTTCACAATTTTCAGAAAGTATAATAGTGAGAATCGTCTGAAGTAAAACAATCGGTTGGTGAACGCGGGTCCAGTCAATAGGATTGTCAAAATTGATGATGTAACACATTTTTTCACATTTTGTCTTTTTGTTTCATTCTTTATCTCTTTACATAAACATCGAACATAACATTTTATATATTATTTACATACATACAGCAATTTTGAGGAAATTGATATATGTTTACATCGTAATACGATACTATACTGATTATAAATACGCCAAGTATACAATAAGGCCGCCTAATATTTGGATGGTTTCATGTTTCATATGGAACTATTTGAAAACCAGAATACATTAACACATTAACAAGGATCCTCTTGCGATTTACATTCTTGGTGTACGTCATAAGCGAGAAGGAACACAGTTACATACGTGTTATTATTGCCAAAGTATTCGTCATTGACCTTACTTTTGGCACCGATTTCAGACGTATTCAAAGATTACTTCTTAAATCTCAATATATCGACACGAACTGCAAGAAAAACTGTCTTTGATGCACTAAAGATTTTTGCAAATGTATTTCAATAACTTGAATTATTTGCAAAAATAAAGTTCTCGACGGTGTGTTTACATTCTGTCCAGCCCGTGTGTAAACCCCTGAAAACCCCGTTGATCCTATACCTTTATTACCTAAATATATCATAATCGGTACCGAAAGTAATGACAATACCTGCTATATGTCGTTCAGATTGGCAAGAAGTACGAAATAATAATAATAATATCGATGATATTGCATTTCCACCAAACCTTACAAATACACAGTATGTTTAATGCACAATAACTTAACTGGAGGCAATGTAAATGTAAACCATGGTCAAATAAATAAGAAAAAACGTGCGAGAACGTAATGGCTCCAAACATTTGCCAAAATGCTTCAACTTATTCAGATGGTCGTCGGATTTGCCGCATCTAAAACTCGTGAAATGATATAACATATTTGTTTTTATATTGCACCGCAGGGTATATTTGTCCATGCAAACGGCGTTTCAAAAGAAGAGTGTGTTTATTATTCATTTTGGTCTGTATATTGTTCGATAAAGTCTGTTTATTTATCTTATTTTAATAATAAGAAACAGCAGTCAATGACAAAAACTGGACTGTATTAAGAGAAAATCATTGACAATATAAAAAGCGTTGACTGCGTTCGGCATAAATGTTCAAATACAGTGTTAAATCATGCATTTTTTATTCTGCGGGTTGCCTCTGTATACATCGACAAAATAATACATTATTTTACTCTTGTTTCACTTGCTCGTTCAAATAATTTGATACAAAAAGTCATAACAATTGCCGCGGCCTAATTAGAATGAACCACAATAGAAGTACATGGTTCCCAATGTTGTCCTAGTGCCACCGTCTTCAGTAGTCTCCACAGTCTCATAATTAGGACTTAGTATCTCTTATTACATTAAGAGATAATGGACCACCGGAATAAAACAGACGGTGCACTTTCAGCAATTCATTATATTTGTGTACATGCATGCAAATACTGAAGTTTCTTTACACTATCGTTTTCTGAATACAGTTATTGCATGATAAAGGGGCACTCACTTTACATAACGCCATTAGCACAGAGGTTCAAACAATAAATACTAAGAGCATTAAAATTGCATGCCGTGGACTGATGGATCTAAGTCCAACCAAAGTGTTATAAGTAAACTTTTCTTAATATTTAGATTTCATATTTTAAGTATATTCTGTCAGCAACCATTACCCCAGGTGTGAAGATCGATAACATGCCCTGTTTATCACTAGCATCGGCTCTAGCACGCTATTCAGCGTTTGCAAAGTGATTTCCTGATCGGATATGCGCCCCCAATAACAATGCCCATATATGGGCCTTGATTGGAACAAAGCGTGCCATCTAAAGACTTTAAAAGAGGTCTTTGTGAAGCGGTGAGCCAGTAAAATGCATTTTACAAGTTGTGGTTATCTCAGGCGTTAAGTTGTCAGACATTGGTTGAAATGCATCCAGACTGTGCTTGTACAAAGACGTTTTAAATGTGTCTAACGGGTAGTGATGGTCGTAAGATCATCGTGTATGATCAAAGGTTTCCGATTTAAAGCCATATGATTTCTTAATGAGTCGAGGAACACTTGAATCTAATTGAATCTAATTGCCCGATTTCTTAAAACACATCTTTAATATGGTTAAGCATTTAAGTAATTGCTGGGTTTGAGCGTACTACGTTTTCATGTTGTTAATGTTGCATTTGAGTCAGTACAAACAATTGTTTTTAAAGACGTTTAACCTTTTGTATGCAAATCGCGTGTCAGGTAATCACAATGTATACAACATTTATAAAACAGTAGTTATACAACAAAACATTTGGATGACGAACTTACAGACCAAAAACCGTTTGATTGCGAACATTATAGAAACTAACCTACGTCGTTAAATGGAGTTCAACATATTGTAAATGAACATATTGAAAGATAAAAACACACAACCTCGGTATTTATAACGCAATTAAGGTCCTTTTTTTATCAAATGTTCAAAATGACTTTTGCTCCAAAATGGTGCACCGGATAAATCAAACAAGCTACCGGTAATTAAGAATGCACACATCGTTGCATGTCTGCATATTATGTAATTAAAGTTTAATTACATGATGTATGTAGCAAGTTTCATTTAATGCCGTTGAATTAGTAAACGGCATTAAATAAAGTTGGCTACGTGAACCATGTTCCGTATGTAATTTGACGTCTATAATATCATATATGCAGCCCATAAGGTTTGTTGACATCAACTGTGGCGCCAGCTATATAGTCCTAAACCGAGTTTTGACGAAAACTAATTGAATTCTTGTTTCATTATTAGATGACTTTGCTTATTACCAGGCATTGATGCGTGTATTATTTGATAATAAAGCAAGCTTTCAATACAATCTAGTTGTATTCACCAAAATTGGGAAACATATATCGATTTGAAAATACATATACAAAATATAGGTCCAACTTCATACTTTTTATTTGCTAAATTTTACATATTTAAACGTAAAAATGAACAATGTGTGCCACATTATAATATGTTTCAACTTGTCCTTATTAAACGAATTCCACTAGAAGAAACACTTTCAATATTTACAAAACAATTATGAACTCTTTCAGTCCCGTTGGACCAAATTTAGTTCATGCTGATTTCAACTACGAAACCAACATTGCTATTAGAATACTATTCACAGACTTACTATTTATATCCATACACATTGCTTTGTAAAAACATATTTTATACTATTTATTTGTTTGTACTGTTTACCCACAAGTATATGAAGGGAATTGTATATTATGTTTTTGAAAATAGCAATATAATTGGAATGAAAAAAAGTATAGGTCCACAGTTCTAGCAATTTGGCTGTGGTCACCAGGATTCACGTTTTTGCGCTTTTTTCAAGTTGTTTGCTTTGTTATCCGATGCATTAATTATTTATTACATTTCAATCAAACGAACATTTACGATGTCTGGGTCCGTTCTCTAACGAACATTTACGATATCTGGGTCCGTTCTTTAATTAATGGAAACCAAAACTTGACTAAAGAAATAACGTGTGTGTATATTCATATATTCTGTGAACAAAAAAGATGCATATAACATTTGAACGTTGCAAGTCATTTTAAATGTAAATTACAATGTATCTACTTATACATAGTGAATACCACCGTTTTACCCAGTAAAGTTCAATTGATCAAACATTTCACAATTTTCAGAAAGTACAGTAGAGAGAATCGTCTGACGTCAAACAATCGCCTTGTTAACGCGGGTCCAGTCAATAAGATTGTCCAAACTGATGATGCAACTGTTTGTTCACAAAATGTATTTTTCTTGATCTCGTTATATGTATACTTGCAACATCAACCGTTATATTATTTATATTCATGCGCAAAATGAGGTCATTGAGATATGGTTTTTTTTCGTAATAGGATACTAGACGGATTATAAAAACGCCATTTATGCCACACGGCAGCCTATCATTAGTAAGGTTTGATGTTTCATATCAAACTATTTGAAAGTCAGAATACATTAATACATTAACCAGGATCCTCTTTTGCGATTTACATTCTTGGCAGGGCTTTCGCTGGGTTTACATTTTCTGTCGCCATCTATTTTCACAATAAAAAAATATGGTGCCACTTTTAGAAAATAAGAGCCATTTTGTAGCCATTTTCTGGGGTCTTACTAGGATTTTAAAACAAAAGTCCTGGAACTCCTTAGTTGGTAAAAGAAGATGCCTCAAAGAAAAAAAAATGAGTCCCAAAATGAGTCTTGCTAAATATTTCACGCGTCTTCAAATTTTCAGAAGAAAATCCATGGAAATAAAGAATAACAATAAATTTATTTTCGTCACTTGTTTACAACTTACAACAAATAAACAACTCTCGTACACATCGTAACATGATACTAGACTGATTATAAATACGCCAAGTTTGTCATAAATAAGGCCGCCTAATATTAGCAAGGTTTGATGTTTCGTGTGAAACTATTTGAAAGTCAGAATACATTAACCACTAACAAGAGTCCTCTTCTGCGATTTACATCTTGGTGTACGTAATAATACTAATAGGCGATGATGAACAAAAATACATAAGTGTTACATTGATCAAAGTATTCGCCATTGACCTTACTTACCGCTTAAAAATGAAATTAAAAAAAAAATAGTCTTGGGGTACCCAACCTTGAAAATTCCTCGATCCTCATTCGGGTAACAGGATATACATGTACATTAAAATACTCCGCACCTGGTACTGCTCAAAGAAGTGTTATGATCTGTTTTCAGATTTAACAAATGCATTTAGTTAATTTATCATTTATTGTTTGATACCGGCTATAATAGCATACACTTCAAATAAATATTAAAGGATGTAACCTACATATTAAATTTTGTTTTCTGTTGTAAAATTGTCAATTTGACCATTTCACTCTATACTAGTCATGATATTGAAACATGCAATATTATATTTTAAATAATCATGTACAGAGTTGTTACGCTGGAACGACTTAATAACGTTTTGATATACATGTGTAGTTGGTTATAACGCATGTTTTGCAGTTTAAATAATGGAGCAAACTCCGCAAACTTCCCAAATAGCATGCATGTTAACGCAAGCATATAAGTTGAACCCCGAGAATCGGTTTGTCTACTGACGCCGGATAGCTAACGTAAACTATGGGCGATATCGTTGCAAAGCACACCTTGCACACGAAGAAGTATTTTTATTTACAATTTATTGTAATTTTGTTTTGCATGTTGTAAACCTCTGCTCACATATCATGCTGAGTAAAATAAACTAACTTTTGATATTAAACAAATTGAGGAAACACAAAACGTAACGCAAATATGTACAGTCAAAAGTATGTAGTGCAAAGAAATGCTTCTTTCACACTGCACTTTACCTAAATGAGATCTATGTAGTTTTACTTTTATAGTGTAACAGCCATACCACTGAAGAAAAAGGTATGAACATAAACAGGGGAAATAAATCCTTAAGTATGAGACACCGAGTTACGGTTCTTTTGCAATGCAACTACCCTCAATGATATGAGGGGCGCTCTGGGAAAAACAATAATTGTGCGTATAGTGTCGTTCAAGATTAACCTATGCAGTCCGCACAGGCTAATCAGGGACGACATTTTCTGATTTTGCGAATTTTATCGTTTAAAGGAAGTCTCTTTTAAACGAAATTCCAGTCTAGGTGGAAAGTGTCGTCCCTGATTAGACTGTGTGGACTACACAGGCTAATATGGTACATCCATTGACGCACATGCATAAAGCCCCGTTTTCCCAAAGCGCTCCTTATATACATTTACCTATGATGTTTCAGAATAATATCTTTAATAGTCTTCATGTTATACTCCTTACAATTGGGACGCCGTCACCGACGCCGCCTACCAAAGTAACACCTTACTGTTGCATACTTAGGCGCAGGCGACACTAACATTAATCGGACGATATTATTGTATTTAAATGTTCTTTTTTTTGTTGTTGGCTACGCTATCTTAACATTGTGGTAAATCGCACGACCAAAACTTTCACTAGTTCGTACCACTTGCGCCACAGGTATATTATAATCTTGTCCATAAACCGTAACAATTCGTTTTCGTTGGCCATCTGTGAAATGACTAGTGGTTTTGAATGTTGGTGCTCATGTTAAATGCAACGCAATACTGCCAAAAGGACACTGCAATCTTCCAGACGAGAAAACAAAAAACAAACTTTCAAACATTGTAACATGCACTTACCATGTGTTGAAGGTTCAAGTGGCTATAAATATGAGACGCGCTATGAGAAAAGGGGGTTTAATGCATGTGCAGTACGCACAAGCTAATCAGTGACGACACTTTCCGCCTAAACTTGATTTTCTTCAAGAAGAGTCTTCCTTGAAACGAACAATATAATAAAAGCGGCAAGTGTCGTCCCAGATTATCCAGTGCGGACTGCACAGGCTTATCTGGGACGATACTTAACGCACATGCACTAAACCCCCGTTTTTTCAGAGCAAGGCTCGTATAGATTACAACTTAAAACTTGTTAAGAACAACGTTACGGTGTTGACGGCGAGATATATGTTCAGGTTTTCAGCGTATCTCATTGTCATATCTGTCACTTTTCGTAATTAATAATCATGTTAAATTCCCGCCACGCGGCGGCGCTTAAATTTGAACGCCTTGGAGACGCTAGTCCAAGTCGCGTCGTCTGCGACATTTCAAAAGATATTTAAGAGGTTACCACAAGGAATAACACCGGCAGTTATCGCCCCCCACCCTTGGTGAAAAAAAGGTAACATGTGACATTGAAATTTAATGTCAAATGTTATCTTTTTGCACCAATGGGGCGTTATGGAAGATTCGCTGCACCCTTCCTTGGCATTTGAAAACAGCCAATTCATAGTGTAGCGTTTAACACCGAAGACTAATGAATGAACAATAATGACGAGCGAAATATTAATGAGCCTCGTTCTGTGCAAACGGGGTTTAATACATGTCCATAAAGTATTGTCCCAGATTTGCCTGTGCAGTTCGCACAGGCTTATCAGGGACGACACTTTCCGCCTTAACTGTTTTTTGGTAAGAAAATACCTTATTTAAACGAAAAATATCATTATAGCGAAAAGTGTCGTCCCTGATAAGCCTGTGTGAACTGCACAGGATAATCTGGGACGACACTTAATCCACAGGTATTAAACCCCCGTCTTCACAGAGCGATGCTCAAATGTATACATGCATGTACAGACAGTTACTGCAATTATATTTGAAAAAAACAAACTTAGTCACTGCTTTCTATTAAACACCATAAAAGTCATTGTCGGATAATTACGTAATTAATAACGCATGGTAGTCGTTATCTATGATGTTAAACATGTTTGATTTTAAAACCTTTATGCGTTCTGCTAAACAACCATTAACAACTCATTTACGGAAACACTTCATTGATTCGTTTATTACTGTATGTTAATGTCACGATAGCTGTAATGTTTAAGTTATGAAAGAGCGTCATGAATCGGTCGGTAATATGTATTCTCTTTCTCTATCAAAGGGAATTGTTCATTAAATTGCCATTAATTATGTCTACGACTAACTCTATAATGTTTTGTATTCACTTTCTCCATTAAAGGGACGTGTTCATTAAATTGCCATTAAATATGTCTTCGACCAAATCTATAATGTTTTGACTAGTCTTAACTTAACTTGTAATAATAGATAGAAAAAACTTGAAAACAATATTGCCTTATCTGGGATTCGAACCCGCGCCCTCTGGAAGCAAAAGCTAAGACGCTACCACTGCGCCTTGCAGGCTTCATTATTTAAAAGCGAAACATACACTTTGTTAGTACTCAAAGTCTTTCCAAATTATCGAGGAAAGGCGTTACAAATGCGTTGTTATTTTTTTTCCGATTTCGGATGTTGGTAATCCATTAATGAACCAATATTTTAGAGATTGTTCTTACACACCGGGAATGCAAATACTTTGATGACGGATGGCACTTCCATAACAGAGAACAACAAACGCCACGCGCGAGAGATAAGTTCCTCAGTTTTTTTTTTAAGTTATATACTAAAGATTAGTTTTTAAGACAAGACACATGGTCAAGTTGATAAATAGTGTATCCTTTTGTATTGGGAATACAAAATTTCACGGAAGAATGGTACATTTTTGCCCCGAAAAAATAAAAATTCGGTCGGAAAACAGCATAAAGTGGTTGAACAGTAAACATTTGAACAAAATAAAACTACTAAGAAATAGTGCAAGAAATTGTTTGCTATTCCAGGATGTATAGTAGTCACTGTGCTTCAAATGCTGAAATTTTGATAGTATTCAATGAAATATATACAAAGATAGAGCATGTTTAAATAGGTGGTATACATAAAGTAGCAGGAACTTTGATTACCGATAAAGGGCACTTCAGATTACGGAGACTTTCAACAAATTGGGCACTCTTATAACCGAGTTTTATCTTCTACCTGAAATGCATATATGTATATTATGGCTATTCTTACGAAATCTTTATTTCTCAAACTAAATGTATACATATTTTAAAGAAAATAACGCAAATGTCTTGTCATTTTTAAACCATAATGTGCCTAAACGCAATATGTATAATTCTGTAAGTGATCATAAGTTATGTTATTCATCTGTTGATACGAAAAAAAATATTCTACAGCGATTTTTGCTTTTATTTAACAATGAACACTTTTAACTAACAATTAGAAATTGACGACATCCAATGACCCTTGATTACTCGATTCATTTGAATTATAAACAGGTGCTGAATGAGCAACTTTAAAAACGAACCGGCTAACACAAATCAGTGAATATTGATTACAAATAGTAACATACAATTATGAAATAATATGCCCGATGATCATCGTCTACTGAGCAATTTAACAAATAAATTACAATATAGTCTGTACAAACAAAGATAAATAACATTTAATAACTCTATACTGCACTTTTAACTTTGAATATACGTATATGGTCTATGGGCAAACATCATAAGCAACACGTGGTTACGGTAATCTGTTCGTTTATTTCAAACTTCAAACAATGAATGTGTGAAGAAGAAGAGGAATAACTTTTATTTCAACAAATACATATACATATATACACAATTGAAATAGACCTTTATGGTCCTTGTTCGACATGATGTTATTTCTACATAAATTTACAATTTGGCGACAATCAGTGCTAAAATACATATCATGATATAATATTCATACCGGTGTGTTTACAAATTTGCTAATCGAGTATGTTAATAAAAATATGGTGTGTATATGTTCTATTTTATATTTATAAAGAATGTCATTCTTAAGAATTACATCATACTCAGGCCAAATAAAAAATAGGTCCGTTTCCGGTCGCCCGACCGTGTCTCCAGAATCGGCGCCGACCCTTAACTTTTTATTGGGGTCGCAAGAAAAAAAATAAAAAAAAATGTGTTCATTTTCGTTTNGCGCGAGAGGTAAGTTCCTCAGTTTTTTTTTAAAGTTATATACTAAAGATTAGTTTTTAAGACAAGACACATGGTCAAGTTGATAAATAGTGTATCCTTTTGTATTGGGAATACAAAATTTCACGGAAGAATGGTACATTTTTGCCCCGAAAAAATAAAAATTCGGTCGGAAAACAGCATAAAGTGGTTGAACAGTAAACATTTGAACAAAATAAAACTACTAAGAAATAGTGCAAGAAATTGTTTGCTATTCCAGGATGTATAGTAGTCACTGTGCTTCAAATGCTGAAATTTTGATAGTATTCAATGAAATATATACAAAGATAGAGCATGTTTAAATAGGTGGTATACATAAAGTAGCAGGAACTTTGATTACCGATAAAGGGCACTTCAGATTACGGAGACTTTCAACAAATTGGGCACTCTTATAACCGAGTTTTATCTTCTACCTGAAATGCATATATGTATATTATGGCTATTCTTACGAAATCTTTATTTCTCAAACTAAATGTATACATATTTTAAAGAAAATAACGCAAATGTCTTGTCATTTTTAAACCATAATGTGCCTAAACGCAATATGTATAATTCTGTAAGTGATCATAAGTTATGTTATTCATCTGTTGATACGAAAAAAAAAAATCTACAGCGATTTTTGCTTTTATTTAACAATGAACACTTTTAACTAACAATTAGAAATTGACAACATCCAATGACCCTTGATTACTCTATTCATTTGAATTATAAACAGGTGCTGAATGAGCAACTTTAAAAACGAACCAGCTAACACAAATCAGTGAATATTGATTACAAATAGTAACATACAATTATGAAAAAATCTGCCCGATGATCATCGTCTACTGAGCAATTTAACAAATAAATTACAATATAGTCTGTACAAACAAAGATAAATAACATTTAATAAACCTATACTGCACTTTTAACTTTGAATATACTTATTTTTAATATGGTCTATGGGCAAACATCATAATCAAAACGTGGTTACAGTAATCTGTTCGTTTATTTCAAACTTCAAACAAGGAATGTGTGAAGAAGAAGAGGAATAACTTTTATTTCAACAAATACATATACATATATACACAATTGGAATAGACCTTTATGGTCCTTGTTCGACATGATGTTATTTCTACATAAATTTACAATTTGGCGACAATCAGTGCTTAAATACATATCATGATATTATATTCATACCGGTGTGTTTACAAATTTGCTAATCGAGTATGTTGATAAAAATATGGTGTGTATATATTCTACTTTATATTTATAAAGAATGTCATTCTTAAGAATTACATCGTACTCACATGAAAATCTAATATTACAGCCCTTCTAAATCTCTAATGTTTTAATTTGTTTCATTTGAGCTCTCAGTCAATTGAATCTCGGGATTACTTCAAAATGTTCCGTAAAATACTTATTACATTGACACGTGTCTATAACTGAAGAATAGGCAAGTTCAGTTTCTTTCCATTTAATTTTGAGAGTTAAATATATATGTATTTCCACTCACGGACTGTGCGTATATTCCATATTATAAATAAATTTAAGTCTCATAGAAATGTTTTTTACTTATAAAGCATAGAACAACATTCGTTAATTTGAAATGCGGTATGTGCCTGTATTATTTGCACAGACGTTTTTACATAAACCAAGAACTTTAACACAAACGATAATGTTAAAGCTGTATTGAACAATTTACGCAAATCATTCGCCTATCTTTATGCATCTGCAGAAAAAAAATGGAGATAATATTGCTACAGAACATTTGTCCATAACGAACACATATTCGTTGTCTCATGTTTTTTTTTCTTCATAAAGTAACACTAGACTTGGTGAGAAAGATGCAAATACAAAACTGTCGCTTTTTGCATTAAAAATGCGCATTTTTTAATTTAGAGACTAACTAGTATATAGCCACTGATGAAAAAACGATTGAGAATTAAGCATGCGGTATTGAGAATTAAGCATGCGGTATATATGTGTCTTCATGATTGTCACATCGCTGCTGATATAAATTTTTAAGAGGCAGTTTAAGCACAGTGATTATTCATGACATGTCATCTAATATATAAGTAAATGGCCTTAGTGCCTTCATTAGGACATACAGATATATGTTTTAGATCAACCGTTTCGCTAAAAAGGACACAATTCAAAAAATATTTAAGCTCGTGTACTATGCGTAGATCCGGCGGTCGGGTGACTCGAAAACTGGAGAATATATGCTCATAAATATATGGTCATATAGACTGTATTCATCAGACATATCGAATTTGTTTCACATTTATCTTTCACATGTATACCAAATCATAATCATATTCCAAAGGGATAAGAAAATGGTTCGGTTATTCGTTTTTAATTTACATGTTAAGTTCATAAATTTTTATTTATTGCCTGCTTACATTAACAGTATTCCACAGCGAATTCTGCATTTTTGATTCACTTAAAAGAGTGTGTTATATGTGGAAAAAAAGTGTCCAGTAATCGGGAATGGAAGTGCCATTGTCATTGAGATGATCGGTAAACGAAGTACAAATTGAAACATGTGCATGCGACTCTTAAAACATTTGAATTTCCTAAAATAAACTAAACTAAAATGTAACATGTTGTTACATTAATGGACATATTGATCTTTTATTTCGAATAGTAAGCCCGTTCATGATTTATTTCCAAGTAAGTTTATTTTGTTAAAATATGTACTGATCACCCAATTCATGCTGATTATCGATGGGATTGTATCTGTTTTTATATATAATTCACCAATTTTCCGCGAATTTCTGTCTTTGTAATACGAAGTGCTAAACCATTAATCACTCAAACAATGCTCCGTGTCTGAAAACCAAATGAACGGAACATAAATGCAAAACAGCTGAAGCTCTCGCGCGTGGCTTTTGTTGCTCTCTGTTATGGAAGTGCCATCCGTTAGAAAAGTATTCGCATACTCGGCGTGTTTTAGTTAGGAACGTTATTTCGCTTGTTTTAACATATTGCATACATTCTTTTTGTAATCTTTGAAATGGAAATTTTACCAATTTGTGAATAATTGTCTTTAAGGCTGTGTAAACAATCGGACTTAAATGTCTCTTGAGTATGCAGTAATCAATCTTAAAAATAATCAACGCTTTTTGCACAGCAAATATATTGGTTTCTATCTAGATCTATTATGTTTTCTGCCACGAAGGCTAAACCTTGAACTACTAAAAGGTGACAAGCACTAGAAACCAAGAAGATATGAATCTCACAGCTTGTTAAATTGGATGTCCATACGTAGGTAGTATTGATTCAACCCAATGTTTTAGTGTTAATACATGCATGCTTAAATGCGTGACCGGCACATGGTCTGAAAAAAGTTTCTGAATCGCTTTCTTTGCAGAAATGCCCATGCAATACAAGTACACATCATGTATTGATACACATGCATTGTTTTTTTCTGATTTATCGCCTTGAATTACTGGTATGTATTGCCTTGACTGATTTTACAGCACATTGAGTGATACAACCTATTGTGTGGAAATACTATACAGCATTTACTTATATGTGGAGTGTTCTGAAAAAACTGGGCATAATGCTTGTGCGTAAATTGTTATCCCAGATAAGCTTGTGCAGTCCGCACAGGCTAATCAGGGACGACAATTTCCGCTTTTATGGAATTTCTCGTTTAAATGATGTCTCTTCTTAGCAAAAATCCAGTTTAGGCGGAAAGTGTCGTCCCGGATTAGCCTGTGCGGACTGCACAGGCTTATCTGGGATGACACTTTACGCACATGCATTTTGCCCAGTTTTCTCAGAACGCGATTCATATATCGCCTTGACTGATGTTCTTTATTACATGACACGTTGACGTAGCTTAGTGGTCTAAACTTACTTGACTCACGGTGATCAATGTATTCTCAAACCAGAATTTCAAGTTTATGTCTATAACGTACAGTTTTTATGTCGTTGATTATAGGCAAAATCTTTTCTAAGTCTAATTAATTCATGTATAATTATTGTGTTGTACGGTGTCGTGATCATTGATTGTGAATGAATCACTACATGGATAATAAATTAATGAAATGATCACAGCCACACAACCGCCCAAGTTGGAAAGGCAGTTAATATTAAAGAATTATTCGTTATTAATTTCACATAGCATACATGCACCTCAAAATCCAGGGTGGTGAACACATGATAGTTTTACATCATTATCTAATGTAAAGGGTGGACATGTAAATATATGGCAACAGTATCTTACAAAATAGATATCACACTTGAGTCGAAGATTACTTATGTTAAAATGATGTAGTTAATACTGCAATTTAGATTTGATTAATTATGTTTTTAATTATTAAGTTGTAGAAATAGAAGAAGAATTAGAGTCGTAGAAGTGGATGTAATAAAAGTAGTAGTAGTCGTGGTAGTGGTAGGGATGGTGGTGGTGGTGGTAGAAGTAGTGGTGGTGGTGGTGGTGGTGGTTGTAGTGGTGGTGGCGTCGGCGGTGGTGATGGTGGT
>VMBQ01003539.1:0-34352 GCA_007657795.1 Dreissena rostriformis | reverse complement strand
AGAGCAAACGGGGGGGGGGGGGGGGTTAAGGTAGTGAAAATGTAATCAATCATTTAAAGGCTTAATTCCCAAAGAGCTATTTCAAAAATTAAACTTCGCAGAAAACTATGCCTGTGTGCATCTCTCAAACTACACATATTTAAACGCATTTCTTACAAACGACCTAGCTTTCAGTTTAACATATTTCACCTACATATACGTTCAGAAAAACTGATGCGCTTTCAAAATGCGATGAATTATTGTCGGTGGACTGGGTCTTTGTGAAGCACATAAATCAAGGAGGTGCACACGCGCATACAAACGCACGTATTCGTATGAACACCTGGCGGTTATATTCCAAATCACCAATTTGGACCGCGTCATGCGAAAATGGGTCTTATGCCATATGCCGACTGAAATCGAGCAGTCTGGTCAAGAGCTTCACTTCTGCTATAAAGTCACGCAGTGTCGTGGTCTTGTTAGCGGACAGGGTAGCGCCTGATCAGACTGAGCGATTGCACAGGTTGGCCTGGAGCTTCGCTGGTCGCATATGACATAAGACCCAATTCCGCATGACGCGGCTCAGTTATCTTAAGCAAAGCATTCAACTGATTGAGAGTGGTATGTTTGCGCACTAGTTATAACTTTTCAAAGAAACAGAAATAAAATCCTTACTTGGATATAATTATGAACATAAAACTCATATTTTAATGTTCATGGATGAATAACTTATATGGGCTTTTTTGACTATTTGCGGAGAAAAAATACTGGTAAGTTGCTAACGGCAATTACTTCATGGAATTGATTTCAGAGGCACAGATAGTCATCGAATCATAAAATCGCAATAAACGGCGCGCGTCGACTCGGGGTAAACGGGCAGATATTAACATAAAGTCGGGTGATCGCATCCAAAATATAAAGTTACACGTTTTCTTTTATTGTCAAAAATGTATCAGTTATATCAAAGAAGAAAAAATAAATATTTCAACAGTGTGTGTTTTCTTTTCTCAGATATAAATGAAAAATTGATTTTAAAAAAATAAATAAAAAAAATAACCGATTTTATTTTTAAGTCTATAAAGTCGTTTTAGTGTCGTACCCTTTTGTTTGTCTTAAGATGTAGACGAACCCGTTTAATATTCTTGACAGATGGTGATAGAAACGAGACGATTTGATGTATGTGCATTAATACAATAAATAACATACGCTTTAATTTGAAGTAGTCACAATGATACATGAGAAACTGTCTGGGAAGTCATTTTAACGCTACAGTGCCTTCCGAATCACGGCTGTCTATACTACTATAGTTTACAACGTTTTTTTAGCGAGATAGCAATAACGTGGAACATCTTACCTTGTACGTGAAGAAATCCGACGGATTAAGCCATATCACAACGACAGATATATCACACTTATAGTTACGACACAATCGGATAATAATAAACTGTTTAAGCTCAATTTATGGATAATTGCATCCAATATAATGTAACCTTACACACCGGCGCGAGCCGGTGGTTTGTATTTCAATAGTGCCCAAACGACCGGTAAGGGTTTAAACAACCAAATTTATGGCTAGGTTAGTCCTTTTTTAAAGTTAAGAAGCGTTCAACACGGCCAGTTTATAATACATAATTTCACGTATAATAAACGATCGTTCTATATGTAAGGAGTTAAACACTAAATTTAAGTCATAACGGTTAGTCCTTTTTAAAGCAAAGAAGCGTTCAACACGGCCAGTTTAGAATATATAATTTCACGTATCAGCTGAAACTCTGCTATCTTGAGTTGTCGCAGTTTTATGCCTAATCACACGCCATTATCTTCAGCGAGCTTTTCCAAACTGTTTATATTATATTAAACTGTGTCACTCTATCTATGGAGTCGCCAACCGTAATTCACTCACCAGTCAAGATCCTACACGATTAGCTCGCCACTGTGCCCTGATAGTAAAATTATAGTAAAATTCAAACTTAAGTCACTATTTCCCCGTTACGCGCGATGTCTTCGACTCTGACGATTTTCAGTTGTGGTTGTTTTTAAAGCAAACTTAAAAAGAACGTTTAACAAAACGATTCAATAGCGATCAAGAAAAAAGTGTAAAACGCGTGCCTGTTTATCCAGTGAATTATCTGCGTTTTTACTATTTACCAAAAGTGTGAATTTGGAAATAAGTGGGCGGAGTAACACTCGCTTGTCCTCGCCAGGTAATAGATCTTGTATTTACTTCTAGGTAGAGTGTAAATTATCTTAAAATGTCATGAACACTTTTCTGAGTATACGTTTTCTTCCTTTTCTATATTTCACGGATATTAAAATTGGCTTATATTAAGACCTGTTTCAAAATGTAGAGAGGATACCACGTTTCCAAGTAAGTTTTATTTATCTTGTTGGTTATACGACACTGTCTAGGTTAAATAGCAATATTTTTGTTCAGAACTGTTGAAAACAATGCTTAAGATTAGTTTCTACACTTTCGAAACGTCAAAACCTTACGCCAATTGCCGTTTCCTACGCTGGCATACGTAAATCACACTACAGTTGACACTTTTTGCAATGTTTCAGCTAGGACTTCTAATAAACTCCGCACATGTGTGATCCAAATTCGGCGCAAAATCCGATTACTTTTTCGAAGCACTGTAAATATTCTTCGTTACTCGACGTAGATCACTTATATCGAGTGGATTTAACGACTCTGGTAGAATTGCTTAAAGCAAACCTATCACATATCCGGCGTTGGGCGCACGTTTAGAACTGTTTTACGCGATTCACTGAACACTATTATCTTCGTAAAGAAAACGACATGGAAAAAACTTACGACTAGTGGACCAATAAGGCGCACCGAATTTCACCTGAGACGTTGGCGATAGCGTGGTTTAAGTGACAGCGAAACATAGATTATGAATATTGCACACGCTGAATAGATAGTGCTTGATACGCCGTTTGGGTTTGTCAAAGTTTATGCTTTACTTTAAATGTGTTTATAGAAGGAGTTTTGTGAAGACATGTTTGGGTTGGATAACTTGTTTGGGTTGGATAACTGTGTAGTGAAATAGTTTTTTTATGGTTAATAGCGGACGAACGCACGCTGTTATTTTGTGCGCTTTGAATACATCGGGACGTGTATAGGGATAGCGGTTGAATACTGCAAACTATATAGATGAATAAGACATACTAGTGTTAGACGATATGTCTGGATTTAAGACATTTGATACGAGAACTGCAATCTGTCACTAGATTGTCAGTGTGGTCGCCTTAAATTACTGTTTACATTCGAATTAACACCAGGTGAAAACTGTTTAAATATGTACTAGTATCTCGCGATATTTTAAATACACTATCAAATTTTGATAGCCGAGCAAGGTTGACCTAGAAGTAAAATCTGTTAGGTGAAGAAAACAGTGTCGCCAACTGTTTGTACTTTTCGGATACGCATACATTTCGGACATTGAACTGTGTCGGGATCTTGACGTACCTATAAGCCAAGTTGTTCGGACTCCTGCTCTGGATCATGTGATTGTATGCAGATATGAGCCCCGCCTACGTTGGATAGTGTAGGTATTCATTGTCTTATCATCGGCATTGTGTGTCGTAGTGAAGGGCATGTCACTGGGGTCCACATCGTCCTGTGAGTTAGGCGGCACGAATTGCGTTTCTAGACGGCAGTTTATTTTTTATGGCCCAAGAAATTGGCCGATGTCTGATTAGGAAAGGGCTAACCCGAACTATAGTATCAAATTACATGTAGTGGTTATCTCCCCTGTAGTTGAAGCGGTCTCTGTCAGATCTGGTTCTAGTTTTAATTTTGTATCATTTAATGCAAATCAATAGAATTCTCTATACAATTAGTCTTAATTATTTATATATGGTTTGAAGTCAGTAATGAAGTCAATTATATGAAATAAGTAATAAATCCATAAAAACGTAATTAAACGAATATTTAAATGGATCCATCATCGTGTAGTTTGTGATAATTCTATGGGGACACTTCGCGGAGGTTGCTACGATAGGCATCGAGAGCGCTTGGTTAAACCTTGACAGAGAAGCCTCTGAGTAAGATTTATTGGAGAAGCCTCTGAGTAAGATTTATTGGATTGTGGAAGCAACCTCCACGCAGCGTTCTGAGTATAGCTCTGTCATATCTCTGCAGCCATTACAAACCACCCAATGATGGTCGATCAAAATAGTATTGTTATTGTAACTGAAAAAGTCTTTATTTCTTATGTTTTTTTTGAAACACTATACATTACGTCCATTTAAATGAAGAAAAACGCAGATACTTTATAACATAAGAACTACTTACAAACTTGTCTAGACGCAAACAAATTGAGCCTCGCTCTTGGAAAACGGATCTTAATTCATGTGCAAACAGTGTCATTCCAGATTAGCCTAGCAGTCCGCACAGGCTCATCAGGGACGACACTTTCCGCTGTTATGGTTTTTTGCGGTTAAAGAANGGGGGGGGGGGGAGAGGGGTTGTCTGGGATTTGACTGGGTTCACTACCAACCACGTTTCGATGATCCCTTCAAAAATAATAACTTAAGATATTTTTTGTTTCATTATATTTTCTGTTTTATTGTTTACTGTGAACGATATGTAAATTGGCCATTTATTTTCAAAATTGCACTTATTTTCATTAAATTAGCAGAATACAACAAACTCATAATCCATATATATCTGAAAAGGACTTTAAATTGTTATTGCCGTGGAAACCTCGGAGAGGAGTGTTGTGCATAAATTCGCACTCCTGTGTTGGACCAGCTACTGAGGTGAACGGACGGCAGGCAATGTAGAAGAGTTTATAATTACATTACACTAAATCATTGTGTATCCCTCCGTGGTGCCTTCTTTTTAAAGAGTTCCTTTTCGCTACAGGTTTGAAAGCGATTTAGCGATCGCACCCATGCTTTTTGTGAGTATTGCCTGTATCTTATGTGTGTCTGTGACATTTTGGTGCATTCATCGGGTGTAACGTTGAAAGATGAAAGTTTGGGTGCGTTTATTGAAGAACGGGGCTTTTATAGAAATGCCACTTCCGACACTCAGTTTTTCGAGGGTGCTTGCCTTGGGCGAATTTTACTTTCTTAGAAGTTGGGAAACCATGTATGTGTGACTGTATTTATTGAAAGAGGACATATTTATCTTTAAAATAATACCGGTCTAGAAACATTTGATGTATATGAAATACAAGAAAAACGTTTTGAAAGTTGGCATTTTTTATAATGGGATCCTATTGGAAATGGAATTAGTGTTATTCAATCTTATGCATCGTATACCTGAAAATAAATCGACATACGATGTAAATGGTGGTTCTCTTAACAACATGCTTTCTTGAATTGTTTCGTATTTAAACTTTTAATCCGATGAAATGAACTCTAGATTTGCTCGTTCAACTTCTGAAATCTTATTTAAACAAATAAAAGGTTGGCGAAAAGTAAATACCTGCTGCTGTCTAATAATAATAAATATTTTAAATGTAAGGATATATATGAACCTCGCTCTGTGAAAAGAGGGTGTAATGCATGTGCGTTAAGTGTCGTCCCAGATTAGCCTGTGCAGTCCGCACAGGCTAATTATGAACGACACTTTCTGCTTAAACTGGATTTTTGCAAAGAAGAGACTACTTTCTTTAAACGAAAAATGTCATAAAAGCGGAAACTGTTGTCCCTGAATAGCCTTTGCAGACTGTACAGGCTAATCATGGACGACACGTTACTCGTATGGAATGCCCAATTCAACTGATCAAGAAGTAAATTATCAAATGTGCATGCGGCAGTCTGAGAATTAACGTGGCGATAATGCATGATCATCAACTAAGGGTATTTGAGCCTTGCTCTGGGAAAACGGGGCTTAATGCCTCGAGTAAAGTGTCGTCCTTGATTAGCTTGTGCAGTTTGCTAATCAGAAACGACACTTTCCGCTTTAATGGATTTTTTTTTAAGGAAGTCTCTTATAAACGAAAATTTAGTCTAGGCGGAAAGTATCGTCTGGATTGGACTATGCGGACTGCTTCTGCTAATCTGGGATGTCACTTTACGCTCATGCATTAAGTCCGGTTTTCCCAAAGCGCGGTTCATTTCATAGCTCTGTGGGGTTTTAACGCTTCACATGTATCTCACGGCGTCCACAACATTACAAACCGATTAAGCGCTGACCGAACGATGTGGACTTTCGTTAGGACATTTAAAAGTCCATTTTTCATTCCATATCAGTGCAAAATTGCGAGATAGCATAGAGTTGCTATCTTCAAACCATTGATGCTTTATCAAAAAAACGCAGATGTTAGCAAATATGGCGTATTTTAGTTTATCTCCGAATAAAATATGCGTAGTCATTCAATGTATGTAATGTTTGAATCGTATCCAAAACAGTGAGTCAGTGTGATGTTTAATCAAAATGGCTTGACATGTTTTAATTTAAAATTAATTAGAATCACACCTGGTTACGCGCAGACTGTTTGTCCCGTCGTCTGCATTTTAGAGTCTACAGTTCGGAGTTCACGCGACTTAAAGTGCAGCCATGTGATTTCATTTGACTGCAAACTCTTTATTGTATTTTAATCGAAGCCATTTTTTCGTCCAATTCAAAACTGTATTTTGAATTATTTTATTAAAGTTAGTTCTGTTCGGAAATCTTTCGTGTATCAATTTAAAAACGACGATAATGCTGATGATGACGATGACGATGATGGTGATTCTGATGTTGATGCTGCTGCTGCTCTTGAGGATTTTGACGAGGACGATTATGATAAGATGTAAATGATACTGCTGCTGCTGCCGCTGCTGTTAAATCTGATGAAGCTGATTTGATAATTATTAGGATGATATTGATGATAGTTTTAACCCTTTGCATGCTTGGAAATTTGTCGTCTGCTTAAATGTTGTCTGCTAAATTTCTAAAATTAGCATTTTCTTTTAAAGAATACTATCAGAATAGCAAACAGTTTAGATCCTGATGAGACGCCACGTTCTGTGGCGTCTCATCTGGATCCAAACTGTTTGCAAAGGCCTTCAAAATCCGGTTCCAGCGCTCAAAGGGTTAAAAGGATGTTTTGATAATTATGATGCTGTTGATGCTGATAATAATAATAATGATGAGTAGGTGTCGTTAGCGCATGAACATGACACACAGGAGTTTATTGGTCGATAAATAAAGATATTTCGATTTTAAGATGATATGATAACTGTGTGTGCAATCTTAATATTAACTACATTTAACGATGCTGCGCTCCGGTTAAGGACTACTTTCTGTTTTGTTGACGAGACGTCACACAACTTTAATTGTATTATTTTACATATTAGCCTTGTTCTTGGAAAATGCCTGTGCGTAACGTGCCGTCCCAGATTAGCCTATGAAGTTCGTTCAGGCTAACGAGGGACGACACATTCCGACCAGACTCGATTTTCGTTTAGAAGAGACTTCCTTTAAACGAACCATTCCATACAAGCGGAAGGTATTGTCCCTATTTAGGGACGACTATTAACGCACATGCTTTAAGCCCGGTTTTCCCTGAGCGAGGCTCATATTGATATGAAAATATGTGAAGATCAGTGAGCTCCGAATGTGAGACATCTAGTTTCACTTGTGAACTCATTTTGCCTGCGTCATTAGGCGTGGGTATAATTAATATGAATAAAAATAGTCCTCTTGCAAGATGTTTAATAGTTTTAAATAGTCAGTGTTATGCTTATGAGGCTACAAAACTCATACGCGTCACGTGCGTTTCGTTAAATGACTTATTTTCATTTTGACAATGTACACTGGACTAAAAGCAGAGATGTAATATTGGTACTGTTCATTATAAAGATCTCATGATCGAATAAATGTGTCGTGTTCTGAGAAAAATGGGCATAATGCATGTGCGTAAATTGTCATCCCAGATTAGCCTGTGTAATCCGCACAGGATAACCAGGGACGACACTTTCAGGATTTTTTCGTTCAAATGATGTCTCTTCTTAGCGAAAATCCAGTTAAGGCGGAACGTGTCGTCCCTGATTAGCCTGTGCGGACTGCACAGGCTAATTTGGGATGACACTGTACGCACATGCATTATGCCCAGTTTTCTCAGAACACGACACAAATGCTCATGGATATTTAAAATTTACGACCGTCGTTTGATGATTGTTCCTGTGTATTTGCAGACGTATTACCATTGTTTAAATATTGTTCTTGTGTGGCTGCAATCGTATGACCATCTTTTAAATATTGCTCTGGTGTATTTTCAGATGTAAGCTTAATCGTCCACAATGAAGCCAGACGCAACAGGTTCATCTGTATGTGATCAAAGATATTTGAAATAAAGGTATGTAGAAATATACGACCTTTAAAGATATTTTTGTCGTCTGTTGTCGTTTGTGAGACGAAAGCTAGGTAGGGAATTTCAATTAACCATTAATACAAGTCCTTTTCAAGTTAACCCTTTCAAAGTGAACCGAATTTTGAAGGCCTTTGCAAACAGTTTGGATCCAATTGAGACGCCACAGAACGTGGCGTCTCATCAGGATCCAAACTGTTTGCTATTCTGATAGTTAAAAATCGAAGAAAATGCTAATTTTAGAAATTCAGCAGACGACATTGTAGCAGACGACAAATTTCCGCGCATGCAAAGGGTTAACGACAATATTATTAAGGTGTATGCTATCAAAACAACAGTAGCAACAACAATTACCGGTATTTTACAATAAACAACTGAATCCGTGTTTGTTATTATTATTTTACATTTGCATACAGGAATGCATAACACAAATCTGAATACTGTTGTTTCCATAAAACGAAACAAAAACAAAACTTGTATCAGAATAATTTGTCACAAATATGGTACCGAAAAAGCACTGGGCGTAACATGAGACGTCTCTGGTATTTGAGATAAAACTTAAACGACGAAAACCGTGCACTCAAATTACGTGGCTTGGTCTCACATTTACACTATATATACTCTTATGATATGACAAAACAATGAGATTTATGTAGATGCAATCCGCATTCTTTGCTCAAGTATCCGATGGCATTACTTGGACCCTGGCATTACCATTAATTTTGTCATTTCTTATCGCTTTGATAGCACGGTGTTTTCTACAAAAGACACATGAGACACATTTTTAAAATTCCCTACAAATACGTTAAAACGATGAATATTACAAAGACAACAAAGTAACAATGCCAAGAATAACTACAACAACATAGCAATTCCAACAGCAACAGCAACAAGATTATTGATAAGCACAACTCCCCCCCAAAAAAACACCACCACCTACTACACCCACTATCACTACCACCAGCCATAACCGCCCACCTACACCAACCACAGCCATTCTCCACCACCACCACCACACCTGTTTCCTACGCGGTAAAATAAACTCAATTCGCAAAGTTGATTAAATTGCTCTCCTAGGAAGGTAACGTGTTATTGATATCAGATCAGTATCCCACTTTATAAGTTAACCCATTTATGCCTAGTGGACTCTCCCATCCTTCTAAATTGGATCAATTTATTTCCAAAATTAGGGTTGTCTAGTATATTTATTTCTACATTTTGAATATTTCTTACAGAAATTCCTTTAAGCAAACAGCGCAGACCCTGATGAGACGCCGCATCATGCGGCGTCTCATCTGGGTCTACGCTGTTTGCCAAGGCATTTTTTCTAGACGCTAGGTATAAATGGGCTAATTAGTTAAGTGTGGCCTACTGAAAAGTCAAACATAAGGTTCGAACTAAGTATCATATTATGCAACATATTAATACACATACCACTTATTCAAAATAATACGTGATCACATACTTGATAATTCCGTTGTAAGAAACATTATTGAAAGTATTTTTCGGTTTTAAATAAGGAAGTCTTTTTTTGTCTCTTTTGAGTGACAATTTAATGATTTTGTCTGCAGAGAAAGAAAAGAAGCTTCCCGCGAAACATATTCTCAAAATTATTCCCTTAATAAAAACCAACATCATGACACCGCAAATCTAAGGCGTCAGGATATAAGAAGGCATTTGTTTGAAGCGCTATATAATTTACTAGCACATAACGGACCCTAAAAGACGAGACTCGGCCATTAATGACGTGTAGGCAAGTTCGCTTAATTATCACAAATGCGGGATCTCTTAAAGAATGAAATATTTAGTACGCCGAGTTTAGAATCAGATTCTTGTCTCAGGCGACGCGTTGTTCTTTTTTATCAAGGCATACCCAAATTTGCTTAGTTAGTGCCATGAATTCCGTGAAGTCAGATTTTTGTCAATCTAGGCTTACCCAAATTTGCTTAGTTAGTGCCGTGAATTCCTAGTTCTTCTTAAATGCTTTGAGCTTTTATGAGTTCATACGTCCTAGCGATCCAGGGTCAATAGCTGGGAGTTGGATTATTGCAATTACGTGAATTCCGTAGAGTCATGTCATTTAATTAAAGAAAACACTCATAAATAATTATGCTTTACATAATGTTACTGTGTATATTTTTTTTTTCGAGCGAGTCGTTATTTTCTCCAATTAAGGCCCCACGCCCATACAACTTCAAGACTTATTAATTGAGCCGCGTTCTTAGAAAAATGGAGTTAATGTATGTGCGTAANTACTAGCACATAACGGACCCTAAAAGACGAGACTCGGCCATTAATTACGTGTGGGCAAGTTGGCTTAATTATCACAAATGCGGGATCTCTAGAGAATGAAATATTTAGTACGCCGAGTTTAGAATCAGATTCTTGTCTTAGGCGACGCGTTGTTCTTTTTAATCAAGGCATACCCAAATTTGCTTAGTTAGTGCCATGAATTCCGTAGACGGATTTTTGTCAATCTAGGCTTACCCAAATTTGCTTAGTTAGTGCCGTGAATTCCTTGTT
This sequence comes from Dreissena rostriformis, assembly GCA_007657795.1. NCBI lineage: Eukaryota > Metazoa > Mollusca > Bivalvia > Myida > Dreissenidae > Dreissena > Dreissena rostriformis. The sequence goes on along the minus strand of VMBQ01003539.1, from coordinate 23,538 downwards.
CTTCTTAAATGCTTTGAGCTTTTATGAGTTCATACGTCCTAGCGATCCAGGGTCAATAGCTGGGACTTGGATTATTGCAATTACGTGAATTCCGTAGAGTCATGTCATTTAATTTAAGAAAACACTCATAAATATGCTTTACATTATGTTTCTGTGTATATTTTTTTTATCGAGCGAGTCGTTATTCTCTCCAATTAAGGCCCCACGTCCATACAACTTCAAGACTTATTAATTTAGCCGCGTTCTTAGAAAAATGGAGTTAATGTATGTGCGTAAAATGTCATCCCATATAAGTCGAATTCGACAAATGCAGCGTTTTAGCTACATGTCGTGAAACCTTGTCATACATAGCCATAACAATGTGCAGCACCACCGCTACATGTGTCTGAAGTGCACGTCACGCCGTCGAAGTGTTATTTCGAGCCATTTTTAGAAATGTAGAGTTTATATTTGATGTCAGCAAAAAAGTTACATGCAGTTCGTTTTTCATTCACAAAATCAAACAAAAAGTTAAATGATATAACTTTAGCTCATATATAAAATTTAACTAGTGCATCTAAATATCTCATCTGTTTTAAACAAATCAAGTTTAAATTAAAAGCGACCCGCATTCCATTCAAGAACGTAACGAAAATACACAAATGTCTTTCTCCGAATGACCTTTTACTTCCCCTTTTCTGTTTCGCAATTACTAAATACGACGGAACACTTTCGCCTTCTCTTTCGTTTCAGCTCTTACACGGAGCGTGTCGATAACCTTATTATTCCGTACACTTTCCAACTAATGGAAATCCTGTGTTTTAATTAGGAAATAATTGAATCAATCATACCAGGAGTTTCCGCTAAGATTCAGTTTGCGTTAGCAAAACTTTGACTTTTGACAATGTTTCGACCATTAGCCAATGTGCCATGATTTCTTAGCACAGTCATTTTTAGCTCAACTGACCACATGGTGAGCTTTTGTGATCGCCTTTTATCCTCCTTTCGTCATCCGTCTTGCAACATAATCAATTGAAGTGTGAACACTCTAGAGGCCACATTTATTGCACAATCAATTGAAGTGTGAACACTCTAGAGGCCACATTTATTGCACAATCATCACTAAACTTGGCCACAATATGAGTCTCAATTAAATCTCGGCCGAGTTCTTAAGTGGGTCATTTGTCGCTTTGTCAAATCAAAGAGATAATCTTGTGAACCTTCTAGAGGATTAAATGCTTTTTTTCATGTAACTTGTTCAGAACACTTCATTCAATGACATCTCGGGCAAATTCTAAAGTGGATCATTTTTGGCCAAAACTAGGTTAAAATGGTATTTTTTTATATTTATGTTGAGTTTGAAAATGGTTCCAGTTCGTTTAACAACAGGGCTAAAGTGAAACCTTGTTAACACTCTTGAAGTCGAATTTATGGTCCAATCTATATGAAACTTGCTCGGAGCATTTGTTCAAATGATATCTTGTCTGAGTTCGAAAATGGTTCCGGTTCCTTGGAAAACATCGCCGCCAGAGGGCGGGCAGCTTTCCTTATATGGCTATAGTAAAACCTTCTTAACACTCTAGAAGTCACATTTTAGTCAATTCTTCGTGAAACTTGGAAAGAACATTTGTTTAATGATATATGGGACTAGTTCTAAAATGGTTCCGGTCCGTTGAAAACCATGGCCGCCAGGGGGCAGGGCAGTTTTCCTTATTCGGCTATTGTAAAACCTTGCTAACACTCTAGAAGACTCATTCTAAGTTCAATATTCATGAAACTTGGAAACAACATTTGTAATAATGATATCTAGGCGCAGTTTTAAAATGGCTCCGGTTCGTTGGAAACCATGGCCGCCAGAGGGCGGAGAAGTTGTCCTAATATGGCTTAAGTAAAACAGTATAAACAATCTAGAAGTCACATTTACAGTCCAATATTCACGAAACTTGGTAATGTAATTAGTTCTTATAATATCTCGGCTGAGTTTGAGAATGGTTCCGTTTCCTTGAAAAACATGGCTGCCAGGGGTCATGGGCAGTTATTCTTATATGGCTGTAGCGAAAGTTTGTTAACGCACTAATTGTCACATTTATTGACAAATCTTCATGAAACTTGGTCAGAACATTTGTCAAAATCAAATCTCGACTCAGTTTGAAACAAGGTCATATGAGCTAAAAAAGGTATCTAGATTAAATTAAAAAAAACAACATGTTTATACTCTACAAAAAATTGTCTAATCTTCATGAACCTCGATAAGAACATTTGTTCTAACAATATCTCGGCCGATAGCTAAAATAAAAATTGGCAAAGAAATTAAATATTTATGTTTCATTAAGTACTTACATACTTTTGATCTCTTCCTTGTCAGACTAGTTTAGCTCCTAAGGGTCTCAGGTGAGCGCCTTAGGGCCCATGGTCCTCTTGTTAGTTTACATATGTCTGTAGAAAAACATAAAACGAATATAACTACTGTTGAGTTAAAAACAAAACTGGTTTCAGAATATGTTGTAACAAACAGGGTACCGAAAAGCAATATGCGTAAAGTGAGGCATGTCTGGTATTTGAGATAAAACTTAAATGACGAAAACCTTGCACTCAACCTAAGTGGCTTGGTCTCACATAAACACAATATATACTCTTATAAAATGACAAAACAATTAGATTTATGTAGAAGAAAATCCGCCGCAGACATAGCTCAAGTATCCGATGGCATTTGTTTTACCCATAATCTGTACATATTCTTTTATTTTTGTAATTTCTTATCACTTTGATAGCACGGTGTGTTCACCAAAAAGAAAAATCAGACACATTTGCAAATTTCCTCAACTTACATTATTTACAAATTTAACAACGAAAACAACTTAACAATGCCAAGAAAAACTACAACAACATCACAATTCCAACAGCAAGAATAACATAACGACTCCAAAAAACAAACACCAACAACGTTGCAAAACACTAATTTATTCAGAATAATACAGGGTCACATACTTGATATTCCATGATGAGAAACATTATTGAATTTATTTTTTGATGTTTTATACAAGGAAGTATGTCAAGTGACACTTTAACCCTTTGAGCGCTGGAACCGGATTTTGAAGGCCTTTGCAAACAGTTTGGATCCAGATGAGACGCCACAAAACGTGGCGTCTCATCAGGATCCAAACTGTTTGCTATTCTGATAGTATTATTTGAAAAAAAATCGAAGAAAATGCTAATTTTAGAAATTTAGCAGACAACATTTTAGCAGACGACAAATTTCCCAGCATGCAAAGGGTTAATGATTTTGCCTTCAGAGACTGAAAAAATATCTTCCCGCAAGACATATTCTCAAAATCATTCCCTTAGAAACCAACATCATGACACCGTAAATCTAAGGCGTCAGGGTATAACAGGCATTTGTTTGAAGCGCTATATAATTTACTAGCACATTACGGACCCTAAAAGACGAGACTCGGCCATAAATTACGTGTAGTCAAGTTGGCTTAATTATCACAAATGCGGGATCTCTAGAGAATGAAATATTTAGAGACATTAGATTCTTGTCGTAGGCGACGCGTGTTTCTTTTTAATCAAGACATACCCAAATTTGCTTAGTTAGTACCACGAATTCCGTGGAGTCAGATTCTTGTCTTCGGTGACGCGTGTTTTTTTTTCTTTCAATCAAGGCATACCCAAATTTGCTTAGTTAGGGCCGTGAATTCTTAGTTCTTCTTGATTGCTTTGAGCTTTTATGAGTACATACGTCCTAGCGATCCAGGGTCATAGCTGGGAGTTGGATTATTGAAACTATGTGAATTCCGCGACGTCATGTCATCAGATTAAAGAAAACACTCATTAATATGCTGTACATTATGTTTATTCACACCGTTTTTAAATTGTCGTGTGTTTCTGTGTAAAACATGTTTATCGAATGAGTCGTTATTCTCTCCCATTTTGACAATCGTCCGTACAGCTTCAAGACTTATTGATTGAGCCGAATGTTTAAAAAAATGGGTTGATGCATGTGCATAAAGTGTTATCCCAGATAAGCCTTTTAATTCCACTTTTATGGAATGTTTCGTTTAAAGGAGGTCTCTTCTTTATGATAATACAGTGTATGCGGAAAGTGTTGCTACTCGCAGTCTGTTCAGGTTTTATGCTGTTTGTTGTTCATCAGTATCTTAGATATGAAGCCTTTAAAACTTGAATCTATTAAGAAAGGTCTTTAATTTAATTTGATTTTCTTAGAGTCTGCAAATGGGTCAAAATGCGTATCTGAGCGGTAAAAGGATGAAGTCGATGCCATTTTCTTACTTACGAATTCGAAAAATGGAGCGGTTTTTCCTATTCATGGAGATACCTTGTACTACAATGTCATTACGATGTTTAGCACCACCGTTACATTAGTTGTGATAAACATAACTGTCTTCGTCCTACGTCCGGCGACAGTTATGAAACGAAAAGGTCTTTTCAATGGAGCAAGTGCCGGAGTGAATCACACCGGCATGATTTTAAGACTTATCTTACAGTGTAGAGCATTAAACTTGAACTATTTGAGGACAAAAAAGAATTTCCAGTTCATACGAGTAAAAATTTCTAATGAAACATACCAATTAAAGCGTTATTTCCACTTTTTCCAAAACCAAAAAAAGGATCAGAGTTATTTCGCCTAGATTGCCGCCATCTTCAACAAAACGTGGGAATTTCCGGTTTGACCTTATTTGCATAAGTTTTTGGCAGCCAATCAGAAAATAGGCCAGAAACCCATATATGGAAATCGTAGTATTTTTCAATAAAGCCAACATGGCGGCCTACGTAAATGCGTAGTAGGATTACCTTATATGGCATAGCTCCTCCTACATTTCTTTTTCAAATCTCGCGAGATCACGCGGTAACTGTCATGGCCGAAATTTGACCGAGTTTTTATTGGGAAATCTAATTTTCGATAAAAGTATGTTTTATCTCGTTAACTGTTTATTTTTTTCGTCTGGGAATGAATACAAATTGATTTCTTGGGTGACCCTTACTCTAATTGCCGGAGAAAATGTTATTTTATAGATTTTGATTTTGCTCCATTGCTTGTATCCTCTCGACTTGTAACTCGAAATGTAGTGTTAACGGAGTCCAGAGTTACATTATTGCAACTACCGTTACATGTGTCTGAAGTGCACGTCCCGCAACTGAAGAGTTATTTCGAGCCATTTTAAGAAACGTAGTGTTTCTATTTGCGTCAGGCAGCATAACAGTTGCATGCAAGTCGTGTTTCATTCACAAAAACTAACGAACAGTTAAAGGGACTTGTTCACAGATTTTGGCATGTTTTGAAGTTTGTCATTAAATGCTTTAAATTGATAAATGTAAAAATCGGAAATAAAGAGCTCCAGTTTAAAACAAAAATAAAATTTAAAAAGGAGACAAAACTAATCCACTCCTGGGCTCGAGCGCGACTGTCCCTTTTAGTTTAAGTCTAGATCGTAAACAACTCGGCCATCCATGCTGATGGTCCGCACAGGCTAATCAGGGACGACACTTTCCGCCTTAACTTGATTTTTGTCAAGAAGAGTCTTCATTTAAACGAAAAATACAACAAAAGCGAAACGTGTCTCCCCTGATTAGCCTGTGCGGACTGCACAGGCTAATCTGGGACGACACTTTACGCACATGCGTTAAACCCCTTTATCAAAGAGCGAGGCTCAAATAACTTTCTCCGAAGTTTCACCTTTTACTTCCCATGTTCTGTTTCGCAATTACTAAATACGACGGAACACGTTCTCCTTCTTTTTCGTTTCAGCTCTTACACGGAACCTGTCAATAACCTAATTATTCCGTACACTTTCCAACTAATGGAAATCCTATGTTTTCATTAGTAAATAATTGAATCAATCATACCAGGAGTTTCCGTTAAGATTCAGATTGCGCTAGCTACACTTTGACATTTGACAATGTTTTGACCATTAACCTATGTGCCATGATTTCTAAGCACAGTCGTTTTTAGCTCAAATGACCGCTACGTATTCATTGTGAACTTTTGTGATCGCTTGTCGTCCTGCGTTCGTCGTCCGTCGTGCGTCGTCAACTATTACCTTGTGAACACTCTAGAGGCACATATATATATCTCATGTATTGTCTTATCTTAATGAAGCTTGTTTAGCACATTTCTCCGAATGATAGCTCGGCCAAGTTCGAAATTGGGTTATTTGAGGTAAAAAACTAGGTCAAAAATAATTGTATTGTTATGATATCTAGGTTGAGTTTGAAAATGAGTGTCATTTGTTAAAAGTATTGCTGTCACGTGTGAGGGTAGTTTTTGTATAAGTTTAATGTGAAACATTGTGGACGCGACCTGCTNTATATAAAGAATCAAGATTGTGAGCTTGCTTAAGGTCTCATGTATTTTCTTAATGAAGCTTGTTTAGGACATTTCCCCGAATGATAGCTCGGCCAAGTTCAAAATTGGGTTATTTGATGTAAAAGACTAGGTAAAAAATAATTGTATTGTTATGATATCTAGGTTGAGATTGAACATGAGTGTCATTTGTTAAAAGTATTGCTGTCACGTGTTAGGGTAGTTTTTATATAAGTTTAATGTGAAACATTGTGGACGCGACCTGCTCAAAACACTTACAATTTGGTAAGAATGTTCATCTTGACAATTTCAAGCTGAAGTTTGAATCTGGGTCAAGCGTTTCTCAGTTAAACTTTGTTCCCACTCTTGAACCCACATATATGAGTCCTATTAAACTTGGTCAAAAATGTTTATCTATACAATATCAGCGCAAAGTTGAAATTTTGGTCACTTGTATGTACAAACTAAGTCAACAGGTCAACTCTTAGTTAAACCTTGTTACCATATAATTTCCTATTGACCATATCTAAAACGTTCAAATCTGGGTGCGTCCCCAAACTTGGTCACCAGGTAAAATCTTAGAGAAAGCTAATTACCAATCTATAAACCATATGTATGACTAAATATTGATGACACTTGATCAGAATCTAAATATTGACAAAATCAAGGTATGTGTTAATTTGGGTTAAGGGTGGGTGTTATAACAGGTAAAGTCTTCCATAATTTGTGTACGCTAAACTCAGGTGAGCGCTTAAGATCCAACATTGCCCTCTTGTTTAGATGTGCACTCTTCGGTGTCCTCAACTGATTCCAGAATTCAGCATTGTTCTTTACACGTATCTCAAAGAAATTATTAGTCGCTTTATTGTGTGTTTTTTTCTTCCCGTTAACAACCGGATTGAGTTTGGAATTCTGATGCGTAGGAATTAACAAGGACGTTTGACAAATAAATGTTGGACTTTGAAAATGTATTGATGGACAGGGACCGCCCAAACAAACAATTTAAGCTGCATAATTGACGAAAAGTATTGGTATTTTCTAAGGATTGATGTTTGTCAATTCAAATTTTAGAGAAGCACTTTTCCAAACCTATACTTGTGAAACTGTCTCTGTTCACATCGTAATAATTCCTGACAAGAAATAGCATTGAATAATATCCGGCGAAATAGCTCCCCTGGTATTTCATTATACTGGAATGAACGCGAGATATGTTACACTAACTGTCATTGATGAAATATCTTTAAGATCGATTAATTTATTCGAAAATTACATGAAAACAGAACTGTCTTCCTTTGTCAATAAAATTGCACAGTGTTTCATTTTTTAAAGTTTTCTATTGACGCACATTTTCTTTTATTAAAAAAACACGTAACCTTTTCTCGTTTTTTTTATCGAACATATAACAACTTTTGGATTTAAAGACGAAAGAATTAAACCGCTTTAGACCAAGAAGTTTAAATGCCAAGTATTAGTACGACGAAGATTTGTTAATTGAATGAAAAATGATGAAAGTTTATACAGTTTATAACATGGTTGATAAAATTTGTGTAAATTTCGTTATGAACTTCTTTTTACATTGAGTCGCGCTCTGGGAAAACCGACCTTAATGCACGTGCGTAGCGTCGCCCCAGATTAGCCTGTGAAGTCTGCAAATAACACTTTTCGTCTAGACTTGATTTTTCGTTAAAAATAGACTTTCCTTAAACAAAAACAAATCATAAATGCAGAAAGTGTCGTCCAAGTTCGGACTGCAAAGGCTAATCTGGTCTATGTTACTCACATACATTAAGCCCTGTTTTCCCAGCGCACGGCTCTCTTGTTATAGAGTAATGTTAGCAAGCTGATGTTGTACTTTGTACATTCAACGATCATCGAGCATCGTGTTATTCATTTTGTCAACGGCTTTTAGACTGAGCTGTTCGCTATGATATTTTCGTGTGTATGCATTTCCGGTTCGGTAAATGAAATGCGGTATCCACCAATGCGGTAAACAATATGTTCAATCGTATCAATATAAATGTCCGAACGTCATTTTCAATGTCACACCACCACGTGGTTTTCCAATAGTGATTGATAGTTTCCTCCTATATAAATGGCAACTCTCGCGTATTGGATACGCGTCGGTTGAATTATAACTTAATTGCAAATGATCATTGATTAATCAATACGGATTCTGATTGGGAGCGGATACGTTAAAACGGAAAACCACATGGATGGTTAACATGAATATGATATTTAAACGTCATATATTTAGACAGATATGATTGACTGATTAATAAATGGTTCGATCTACAAAATATATTTGAGCCTCGCTCTGTGCAAAATGGGTTTAATGCATGTGCGTAAAGTGTCGTCCCAGAAAGGCTAATGAAGGACAACACTTTCCGCTTAAACTGGAGTTTTGCTTATGGAGCCCATACACCAAGCACGTTCTTAGACAGTTCGACCACGTTCTGAAGAAAATGCACAACGGGATGCGAACTTGCTTGAACGTGTAGTTTTTGTCAGAAAAAAATCTACAATATGATTGAATGACGTTCATACACAGTTCGCGCTACATGCAGCTCGTTCGTATCCCGTCCTGTCACGTTGCCAGTCCGTCATTATCCAGTTCAAATCGGGTCAATGATCCCATTGTCCCCGTTGGTATACCGTTTCCAGTCAGATCGAGCCCGTCCTCAGCCAGTTCGATCACGTTCGTACGCAGTTCTTCTTTATTTGTTGTGTAGTGGTAACTCGTTCAAAGGCAGTGCTCACTCCGTCCTACTACGTTCTTAGTACGTTTAGAACGTAGTTGCAGCCACGTTCTGCACGGCGATTATAAAACCGACTACGTTCCTTCCAGTTCTCATTTATGTTTCACGCTTTGAGCCAACCAGACGTACATTTGTAATGCCTCCAAGAAATAATTCCGCCAAATTGGCAGAGCGGCTAAAGGCTGCCGCAATTAAAAAGACACAAATCAATATCTCAACTGAAAAACGTGAAGATCAAAACATTAAAAAAAATAACAGCTCCACGATTGTCCATGTTTCAACTTAATATTACAAATGATGAATTTTGAGACAACGACCTCTATTTATGTGCATATTGTCTGAACGTATTGTATTTACGGTTTGAACGTTTCAACAACTGCATTGAACGAGTATAACGTACTTGGAACCTATTGCGAACCCCTTTAAACGAGTACAACCTACTCAGAACTTTCTGAGAACGTATAGAACGTGTTGCAAACGTTGTAAGAACGTATCGTTTAGTTTCTATTTATTAACACGAAACAATATCGTACTTGAGACGCAATACGGACGGGTTCGGTCTGTCTGAGAACAGATTGGACGGACTAGAAACGGACTCGATCGGTGTGGCATCGTACAGGTAATTTCGGTCCGATCGCACTACGTTCTGGCACGTTCCTAACCCGACCTCAGTACGACCTATCCGTTCTTAGAACGTCCATTCCGTTTCCAGTACGTTGTTTCTACGTTTAATTGTAGAACGGGATGATCGGAAGCAAATTTTGAGTAGGCTCAAAGTTCTGAAACACCTCTCCCGTTCGACCCGGTTGCAGGCCGTCCACAAAGTTCGAAGACAGTTCGTAACACGTTGCTACTACGATCACTCGTTCTCACACAGTTCGAGCCCGTTAAGTCACATTTTTTCAGAATGTACTTCGAACGGAGTCGGTGTATTAGGGGTATAAGAAGAGACTTACTTTAAACGAAAAATATCATAAAAGCGGAAAGTGTCGTCCCTGATAAGCCTGTGGGGATTGCGCAGGTAAATCTGGGACGATACTTTACGCACATGCGCTTAACTCCCTTTTCTCAAAGCGCGACTCATTTTTATGTACGAGAATGACAATGCAATGCACGTTTCTTTCATTTTTGCAGAATTACATTAACTTTTCATTTTTCATTGACACACACACGCACAATCAATTTTCCTCTGATAAATTTCGCTTTATTTTTTAACCCAACAAAAGGCATATGATCGACGTCTGTCGAGGGATCACATTAGTCATGAGAGATCAACACTATATGTGATTGGAGTANTCCTAACCCGACCTCAGTACGACCTATCCGTTCTTAGAACGTCCATTCCGTTTCCAGTACGTTGTTTCTACGTTTAATTGTAGAACGGGATGATCGGAAGCAAATTTTGAGTAGGCTCAAAGTTCTGAAACACCTCTCCCGTTCGACCCCGTTGCAGGCCGTCCACAAAGGTCGAAGACAATTCGTAACACGTTGCTACTACGATCACTCCGTTCTCACACAGTTCGAGCCCGTTTAGTAACATTTTTCAGAACGTACTTCGAACGGAGTCGGTGTATCGGGGGTATAAGAAGAGACTTTCTTAAAACGAAAAATATCATAAAAGCGGAAAGTGTCGTCCCTGATAAGCCTGTGGGGATTGCGCAGGCAAATCTGGGACGATACTTTACGCACATGCGTTTAACTCCCTTTTCTCAAAGCGCGACTCATTTTTATGTACGAGAATGACAATGCAATTTACGTTTCTTTCGTTTTTGCAGAATTACATTAACTTTTCATTTTTCAGAGACACACACACGCACAAACAATTTTCCTCTGATATATTTCGCTTTATTTTTAAACCAAACAAAAGGCATATGATCGACGTCTGTCGAGGGATCACTTTAGTCATGAGAGATCAACACTATATGTGAGATTGGAGTATTAATCACATGCACTCGAAGTGAGAGACTTTAAACTTTATCCCAGTTTTGATTCCCGATGATGGTTAACGAGTTAACGCTAAGAACTTTTCATAGTATATAGTACCTAGTAAGGCGTAAACGTACGTTTGTTGGGAGGCGGTAAACTACAACGGGCGAGGCATGGTATGGTATTGCGNTAATATAGAGGTTACATTTTGCTATTCAATATTAACGGCTGCAGTGGTAACGCTTTCGCTTTTGCTTCCAGAGAACCCGGGTTCGATTCCTGAGGACAGCAATATTTTGTTATTCAACTTTTTTTTGGCTATTATATAACGTTAGGACTATGTAAAGATTATATATTTGTTAATGAACAAATGTAATGGCATTTAAAAAAAAATACGAAAATCTGTGAACAGGTACCTTTAACAAAACATTTTGGGAATGTCAAGTAGTCATGCTGAGTAATTGATCCTCGTTCTGGGAAAACTGGGCATAATACATGTGCGTAAATATCGCTTGGCCTGTCCATTTTTCCGTTTGTCCGTTCGTAAGTCCGTCGTTTTACAACATGGAATACTCAACATGATTAAATTCTGAAAACTTGATAGTTTATAATTTAAAAACTTACTCACATTTCTTCATTATTTATTGATTAATCAAGCATCAATGACGTCTTCCTTTAATTAGACAACGAATTGCTTGACTGCTTTTCACAACCACTTAACAATTATGAGTACAAATAGTGTGCCAAATAATGATCTTTTGCAGTGTGTACAAACAAGTTATACGTTATATCAGAAAAATAACAACATATAAAAACCATGACATATAAGTATCTACTGCACAGCTGTCCAAACACATATTAGTCACAATACGAAGTCAGAAAGTGCCTTTTTGTCAAAGTCTTAACACCGATGTGTCAAAACAAAAAGTCACACATTCTCTACTAAGAATTAATAAAAAAAACAAATGAGTCAAATAAAAAGTCAAACATTCTATACTGCACAGCAGTCCAAAGATAAACGGGTCCAAATACTGAGTTAATAAACGCTCTATTTGTAAAAATGGGTCATTTATATATAATTAAGAAAATTGACAATATGTTGTTCCAATTGGATACACTTACATACATTTGCGAAAAAAAATGCGATTATTGTTTATTTTTGTGTGAATACAACAAAAACTAAATTATCAATGTTCAATATGTTCATGTTTTGTCGGATATTCATTATAACATGATGACTAAAATTATATTTTGAGAATCCTTTGTCTATTTTTAGTTGTTTGCCACCATGAAGGTAACCATGGTTACATTTACGCGATGGTTGCTGCTGCTGGTTGCCATGGTAAGCAGTTGCCATGGTGACGAATCGGTCTCGCACCTGATACTGCTTGACGACCTGCCGCCATCACTGTCGGGTTCCAAGATTCCGCAACTAGAGATTCGAACGAATTTTAGCGTAAGTTTAAAATGAGCGTCGCTTTGGGAAAACCGGTCGTTATGCATGTGCGTAAAGTGTCGTCCCAGATTTGCATGTGCAGTCCGCACAAGCCAATCAGGGACGACACTTTCCGTCTAAACTGGATTTTAATTAAGAAGAGTTGCCAATTAAGCGAAAAATACCATAAAAGCGGAAAGTGTCCCTGCTTAGCCTTTGGGGACTGCACAGGCTGATATGGAACGACACGTTACGGACATGTATTAAACCCGATTTTTCCAAGAGCGATGCTCAATTGAATGTCAGAGGGAAGGGTGCTCAATTGAATGTCAGAGGGAAGTAAAAACTTGTGAGGGAAGGCTGGATAAAGTGAAACTCAAGCTACGCTAGCAGGAGAGATGCCTTATTATTGCATGTAGTCCTTTATAGTGAAACTCAAGCTACGCTAGCAGGAGAGATGCCTTATTATTGCATGTTGTCCTTTATATATGGCAGTGAATCTCAAGCTTCGCTAGCAGGAGAGATGCCTTATTATTGCATGTTGTCCTTTATATATGGCAGAGAAACTCAAGCTTCGCTAGCAGGAGAGATGCCTTATTATTGCATGTTAACCTTTATATATGGCAGTGAAACTCAAGCTACGCTAGCAGGAGAGATGCCTTATTATTGCATGTAGTCCTTTATATATGGCTACGCTAGCAGGAGAGATGCCTTAGTATTGCATGTAGCTCTTTATATATGGCTACGCTAGCAGGAGAGATGCCTTATTAGTGCATGTAGTCCTTTATATATGGCTACACTAGCAGGAGAGATGCCTTACTATTGCATGTAGTTCTTTATATATGGCTACGCTAGCAGGAGAGATGCCTTATTATTGCATGTAGTCCTTTATATATGGCAATGAACCAAACTTCAAACAGTGATACCCAAAACAAATGTATCCGACAAAACACAACTTTAAAACAAACACGCAAACAATTGATTACTAGTACACTTGGGTCAGCGCCTCAGAGGGGCAATTCAAAGCTGGTCGAGAATTTGCGAAAATATGTTTATGTGAAGGTATGTGTCTCTTGCACAAATCAATGTCACTTTCATTTTTAAAAACTATACTAATGGCATTCTTGAAAAAGGACTCAAATGGATGCCGACATATGATTTGATTTTAACTGGATAAGAACTCACATCATTAATTTGCTTTCGCTTTAAAGACATTTTCGTGTCTTATAGTGGTTTTCTGCTTCAAAACATGGGCTTTAATTTATGCATTTGATCATATAAACTATTATTTGCCTTTTTGTGCCCACCGAGATCTCAATTTCAAACATTGATAATCTGTCCAAGCGAATTACGATGTTAACACGCTCGTTGTCTTGTGTTCCTGTTGTGTTTGTCGAAGTTTATGAGGTTCTATCGCGCTTGAGGCTGCATTTTGTGAGGACCGACTGTACGTCGGAAGTTTTATTACGTCGCGTTGGGTGATAAACCACAGGTAGCCATACATTGTGTAATACAATGTCATTTGTCTTTACTGATAATGAGTAGAAAAACATCGGTAAGAATCTAAAACAAATGACGCCCACACACGGCGGCATTTTCCCTACAGCTTGTTATAAAGTCTTACAACAAGTATTAAAACGAGATAAAAGGGACTTGTATAGCTATTACACCTATCATCTGCACCATTTGGCAGACGCACGCGCGCAAACTGGATAACTCATGCGCCTTTTGGACAAATGCAAGATGACATTATTTGGCGGTGCAGAAGAAAACATTGGTTGTAATATTCGCAAAGATTGTCAATAATTGCCTTATTTACAGCACAACTAGAGAAGCAAATGATACATAGTGCGTAGCTTTCAAGGCTAGACAGAGTGAGAGTGAGACTGGGGTTCAGTGGTCGGTTGTACCTTGGTCAGAGGAAGGGGAGGGGATAGGGGGGGGGGCGACAAGCGTAGCTTCTGACCAGCCTGCGCAGTCTAGTCAGGAGCTACGCTGTCCGCTAAAGAGGAACTTTCGCAAACCCTAGAAGTCGACGGCAGATTGTGGCGAAGCAGTGCCTTCAAAATCGAACAACAATCTGGGGTTTTCACATGATATGCAGGCAATACATATTTTGAATCTGAACATAAAATAAAGGCACAGAAAATGTACACAATTAACCATAAAGATGTTTTTTTTTAAGAAGCACAAGTATTCAAGCCAAAACGGATAAAACCTACTAGTACTACTGCTCCAATTTGCAGAATGTTGCTTACTATTCAGATGACCGAGGGTACATTTGCACTATACACTTACTTATTACACATACTTTATTTTGGGCTATTAGACAATCTTGCACAATGGCGTCGAACATAAGCAAACTAGACCGAAACACTGTAAAAATGACAAAGCCGCCGTATTAGAATACGACGACGTTCATTTTGGGCTGAATTTATGGCTTTACCCAGCATGACCCGCGTTATGCGAAAATCGGCCGTATACCATATGCGGCCACCGTAGCTCCATCCCAGCCTGCTCAATCGCACAGTCTGGTCTGAAGCTCCGCTATCCGCTATAGAGTCACGCGAAATTTCGTGGTCTTTTACGCGGACAGGGTACCTGCTGACCAGACAGCGCGGGTTCGCGATCCGGTCTGGAGCTACGCTCGTCGCATATGACATGAGACCCATTTCCCAAAGCGCGGCCCATATGTATTTAAACCACACTCGTACCCGATGAAATTGAAGCCCATCGTTCAAAACAGCTCGTAGGATTCAGAGACATTACGAGAGCTCTGACGAATAGATCTACTTTATAATACTAGTTACTAGTAAGAGCAGGACAAACCAGTTCAAAATCGACCCCAAACCAGCATTGTGTGTGTGGAATAGACATAACTGTACGTTTTGATCCAAAGTTTGGCAAAAAGCGTGAGAAATGCTCAGTTGTGCGTAGGCGCATTATTTGAAGCTCAAATGCGTCTTTTGAGAAGCATGTTCGTCGCAAGCTGCCAATTGAAGCGACTGATTTTTACAAAAATTATACGAATTACTAATCTAGTTATTATAATTGTAAACTAGTTACAAATGACCACTTTTTATCATTCACAATGACAATACTTGGACAATATGAAATGCTTATTTGAACCAAAAAATCATAAACACGAAAATGAATAATTTATTTATTTTTGTTGAGTATTTTTTTCCCTTAATATTGAGGTTTTTGTCTGCTTTATGGTCACCATACCGGACAGCTATGAATTTTTCCGGGTATTCCGGCCACAGCACAAAACCCCATGAAAATCGAATATATTTATGTAAAAAGTAAACAGCTGACAGTTGCTGCTATCATTCAAAAATTCGTCCAAACTGCCGCGATTCTATTTTTGTTAATTATGTAAAGGTGCAGGGACGCGCTCATTGTACATACATAATGCAGCCTCAGGCGCGTAAAGACCTTGTAAACTTCAAAAACACACGCAAGCACGTACGCACACACATTTACTGTCTAACCACAATTTGGTATCATAATCGCAATTCGACTGTTTACGTGCCAATAAACTACGCCTAATCGAAACATAATCTTTTTATGTGTGAAAAAAAGGCGGGAGTAATTAGTGATAGAAAGAAAACAATAAGAAAATATCGTTGACAAAGAAATCTCAATGTTCATATTTTCGCATTTTTTTTTACAAAAATTTGGTACAATGGTTCGAATCAGTGGTTATGGTAATAAAACCAAAGGCGAGACATTTTATTGACATAGCTCGTGTTTATACGCCTGCGTCATTAAAGGCTCCAAATAGGTAGACAATTTACTGCACAATGTAATTAATTAGCGGCGACGAGTACAGTGTAATAAAAGCAATCTGCCCAATTCTGCAGCGTTAAGATTAGCGTTGATTACGCATGAAGACTTGTTTATAAGTTGGCACCAGCGCCGTTTAATGTGCGTTTTGACCCCAGATAATCCGGTGCTTTTGTACGTCTATTGGAGACCGAAGTTGTATTAGTCTAGAATTGCGGCGTATGTGAGCTATAACACAAAGGGATTCATATTAATTGCCAAACTGATTGAAAAGAATTACTCGCGTGTGAGATCTGTATTAACTGTCATAGTTTAGTAATTTAAATAATGAGCTTGGCAAAAAATGAATCAGGTTGATCTGTTATCGGATATATTAAAGGGGCTTGTTCACAGATTTTCATGTTTTTGAAAATAGTCGCTCTCACGGCGTCCAAAAAATATACAGACCGCCTACATGCGCGCTGCGACTTGATTTTAACCCATTTATGCAAAGCGTCTAGAAAAAAGGCATTGGCAAACAGCGTAGACCCAAATGAGACGCCGCATAATGCGGCGTCTCATCAGGGTCTGCGCTGTTTGCTTAAAGAAATTTTTCTGTAAGAAATATTCTAAATATAGAAATAAATATACTAGACATCCCTAATTTTGGAAACAAATTGATCCAATTTAGAAGGATGGGAGAGTCCACTAGGCATAAATGGGATAAAGGGAGCTATTATTTTGATTTTTTGTAAGTAGGTAGCTGAATGCATTTGGGGCAAGTCGGGTCAAGCTCAAGGTCATTGTTACTACAAAATAGAAACAACAAACATATTGTTTTCGGAATAACTTTTGTTTGCATTTAACAATCTAGATCTTTTTGGCCAGTCGGGTTTAGGTTAAGGTCACTGAAAGAAAAATATTGTTTTTAATTATAACTCAAACATGGATGGATATACTGTGCTGAAATTTGTTGTGTACTAGCTTACGTATAAACACTTCTGATTCAATTTTGGACCAGTTGTATTGGGTCAAGATCAAGGTCACTGTTTATTAAAAGTAGAAATACTTTTTTCCGCTATAAGCTGGACTTTGAATGTGGGTATTGTTCTGAAATAGTGTGTGCTGGTAGCCTACACGCAGGTCTAGCCTGGGATTGCACACTTGTTTAAATTAATAATAGTAACGTAAACGTTGGAAACCTGATTTCATGGCGTTCTTTGTTTCTTGTTTACTGTGAGAAACGATTAATTACTAGTTTTAAATCACTGATATTTCGATACAAATCACAGGAAAGCATGACATAAAAATACATGTATACGAGCCTCGCTCCGGAAAAAAATGTGGTTAAATGCATGTACGTAAAGAGCAGACCGCACAGGCTTATCGGGGACAACACTTTCCGCTTACAATTGATTTTCCTGAAGAAGAGACCTCCTTTAATTGAAAAATTGCATTCAAGCGGAAAGTGTCGTCACTGATTAGCGTGGGCTCACAAACATACGTATAAGGCTCTTATGCACTAAGACATACGCTATGTCGTTAACCCATTTATGCCTAGTGGACTCTCCCATCCTTCTAAATTGGATCAGTTTATTTCCAAAATTAGAGATATCTGGTATATTTATTTCTATTTTTTGAATATTTCTCACAGAAATTCCTGTAAGCAAACAGCGAAGACCCTGATGAGACGCCGCATTATGCGTCGTCTCATCTGGGTCTACGCTGTTTGCCAAGGCCTTTTTTTCTAGACGCTAGGCATTAATGGGTTAATACACGTTTTTGCTAAATTATTGATGAAAAGCGTTTTAAACGTTTTATTATTGATCCGATTTCGATTGATGATTGTTAATAAACGAACATATATGTTTAACATTTACTTGCTCAGGCGTGTTATTTTGCCTGTTTGTATATAATTCATACATTTTAGTGTTTGAATCTGCGACAATTATTTTGCACGTTTGTAATGTTTTCAGGGGGAGTTAGAGTTCCGCGAGGCTGACGAGTTCAAGGTGCTCCTAAACATCTCCGCCCCGTCCATCCAGGGGGCGTATGCGGTCTCCGCGCAGGTCGTGCATAACAACGGCAAGCTGCTTGTACAAATCGTAAGTGAAGTTTTGAGTTATATCGGTATTTTAGCCTCGCTCTGGGAAAACAGGGCTTAATGTATGTGCGTTAGGTGTCGTCCCAGATTAGTCTGTGCAGTCCGCACAGGCTAATCAGGGTCGACACTTACCGCCTAAACTGGATTTTTGCTAAGATGAGACTACGTTAAACGAAAAATAACAAAAAAAAGCGAAAAGTGTGTCTCTAATACGCCTGTGCGGACTGCACAGGCTTATCTGAGACCACACTTAACGCACATGCATTAAGCCCCGTTTCCCAGAGCGAGGCTCATTTGTTTTATCCCGATTTTAACATCCACTGGGTCCCTATGTTTGGTTTTGTTGTAGTCGTTTATCAAACACACATAATATACAAATTAATTATACAAATAAAAAAGATACATGTTTTGTACCGTAATATCGTTATACTTATGTGCTTATTTTTATTTATTTATCAAGAATTTGAGACGTCTGATCTCGGGTGTAACTAACCCTAAACATTTGAAGACTTGACTATGCGTTTAACGTGTGTTAAAGTACATCCAGTAAATTATAATTGATATACTTTTTTAAGTTTTAAAGGGATAATTGAAGTTTGCACTCTTCAGACTATATACGAGCATGAACTAATTTCAGTCAGTTATTTTTGTTCAGAAGATCATATAATTGAGACGCGCTCTGAGAAAAGATGATTTAATGCATGTGCGTAAAGTGTCATCCAAGATTAGCCTGTGCAGTCCGCACAGGCCTCACACGTCGTTACATACACGACGTCACATACACACGACGTCACATACACGATGTCACATACACACGCCTCATACGACGTCACATATACGACGTCACATACATACGCCTCACACGACGTCACATATACGACGTCACATACACATGCCTCACAGGACGTCACATACAAGACGTCACATACACACGCCTCACACGACGTCACATACACGAAGTCATATACATACGCCTCAAACGTCGTCACATACACGACGTCACATACACACGACTCACACGACGTCACATACACACGACTCACAAGACGTCCTATACACACGACTCACACGACGTCACATACATACGCCTCACACGACGTCTCATACATACGCCTCACAAGACTGCGGACTACACAGGCTAATCTGGGACGACACTTCTCGCACCAATATGAAACCATCTTTTCACAGAGCGAGGCTAAATTATTTCAATACTACGTTGTTCTCCGCAATAACACGCGTCCCCTATCCCCGTTACAGTACGAAAAGCCGTCGGTGTACACGCCATACTCCCTTCAATGGATCTTCGTGGGGGTCGGGAGCCTAGGAGCAGTGGTCTTACTAGTCGCCATCATCTACGTCACGTGGTGGTACCAGACCCGTCAGTATACCGACCTTTTAAGTGAGAGAGCAATGATGGAGGCGCGGAACATGTAAGTGACGCCGTGAGTTCTTTGTTTGTAAGATTGTGTATACGTGACGTCGTGTATGTCACGCCGTGTATTTAGCGTCGTATGTAAGTTGTGTGTATGTTACATCGTGTATGTGACGTCGTGTGAGGCCAATGTATGTGACGTCGTGTAAGGCGTGTGTATGTGACTTCGTGTATGTGCATTCGTGTGAGGCGTATGTATGTGACGTCGTGTTTGTGACGTAGTGTATGTGACGTCTTGTGAGGCGTGTGTATGTGACGTCTTGTGAGGCGTGTGTATGTGACGTCGTGTGAGGCGTGTTTATGTGATGTCGTGTTAAGCGTGTGTATGTGACGTCGTGTGAGGCGTGTGTATGTGACGTCGTGTATGTGACGTCGTGTGAGGCGTGTGTATGTGACGTCGTGTATGTGACGACGTGTGAGGCGTGTGTATGTGACGTCGTGTATGTGACGTCGTGTGAGGCGTGTGTATGTGACGTCGTGTATGTGACGACGTGTGAGTCGTGTGTATGTGACGTCGTGTATGTGACGTCGTGTGAGGCGTGTGTATGTGACGTCGTGTATGTGACGTCGTGTATGTGACGTCGTGTATGTGACGTCGTGTATGTGACGTCGTGTATGTGACGTCGTGTATGTGACGTCGTGTATGTGACGTCGTGTATGTGACGTCGTGTATGTGACGTCGTGTATGTGACGTCGTGTATGTGACGTCGTGTATGTGACGTCGTGTATGTGACGTCGTATGATGCGTGTGTATATGACGTGTTGCGTATGTATGTGACGTCGTGTGAGGCGTATGTATGTGATCGTGTTTGTGACGTCGTGTGAGGCGTATGTATATGACGTCGTGCATGTGACATCGTTTGAGGCGTGTGTATGTGACGTCGTGTATGTGACATCGTGTGAGGCGTGTGTCTTTGACATCGTGTATGTGACGGCGTGTGAGTCGTGTGTATGTGACGTCGTGTATGAGACGTCGTGTGAGGCGTGTGTATATGACGTCGTATATGTGACATCGTGTGAGGCGTATGTATATGACGTCGTGTATTTGACATCGTGTGAGGCGTGTGTATGTGACGTCTTGTATGTGACGTCGTGTGAGTCGTGTGTATGTGACGTCGTGTATGTGACGACGTGTGAGGCGTGTGTATGTGACGTCGTGTATGTGACGTCGTGTGAGGCGTGTGTATGTGACGTCGTGTATGTGACGTCGTGTGAGGCGTGTGTATGTGACGTCGTGTATGTGACGTCGTGTGAGGCGTGTGTATGTGACGTCGTGTATGTGACGTCGTGTGAGGCGTGTGTATGTGACGTCGTGTATGTGACGACGTGTGAGGCGTGTGTATGTGACGTCGTGTATGTGACGTCGTGTATGTGACGTCGTATGATGCGTGTGTATATGACGTGTTGCGTATGTATGTGACGTCGTGTGAGGCGTATGTATGTGATCGTGTTTGTGACGTCGTGTGAGGCGTATGTATATGACGTCGTGTATGTGACATCGTTTGAGGCGTGTGTATGTGACGTCGTGTATGTGACATCGTGTGAGGCGTGTGTATTTGACATCGTGTATGTGACGGCGTGTGAGTCGTGTGTATGTGACGTCGTGTATGTGACGTCGTGTGAGGCGTTTGTATATGACGTCGTGTATGTGACATCGTGCGAGGCGTATGTATATGACGTCGTGTATGTGACAACGTGTGAGGCGTGTGTATGTGACGTCGTGTATGTGACGTCGTGTATGTGACGTCGTGTATGTGACGTCGTGTATGTGACGACATGTGAGGCGTGTGTAAGAGACGTCGTGTATGTGACGTCGTGTGAGGCGTGTGTATGTGACGTCGTTTTTGTGACGTCGCGTGAGGCGTGTGCATGTTACGTCGTGTAAAGGACGTCGTGTGAGGCGTTTGTATGTGACGTCGTGTTTGTGACGTTGTGTGAGGCATGTATATGTTAGCGACGTGCATGTTACATCCTTTGTCGATTGTTGTTGTGTGTATTTGACGTCGTTTATAAGTACTTAAGAAAAAAAACAGTACAAGACAAAGCTTGCAAAAAATAAGTTTTTGTTTATCAAAACATTTTCTCAAAGCAAAAACCACAACCAAATAACCATTTGATGTGTGTTTGAAGGTTAAGTTTTTAAAACTTTAGTAACATGTTCCCTTACAAGCCTGATATTGTGAAACATTTATTACCCGATGTGCAGACATGTATTTCATAGTTCACCTTTATAATTTGCTACCTGGGTATCTTATATCCGTTAAAGTCATTCACTGTGTGCATGTAGGTCACCGAACAGCGAGCAGGGTGTAGCCCTGGGGTTGCTAGGCAACCACATCAGTGATGATGACGTCGACGGAGAGGAGGACAGCGACAGGAGGAAAGCAGTGGGTGACACTTGTATTTTAGCTTCATTCTGGGAAAATTAGGCTTAATGCACATATGCTATCATCTTGGTCATCACCACTAGAGATATCATCTTATGTGTCTTCATTTTCATAACCATCACTGCCATCATTACCAATATCATAAAAAATCATATCGTATTACTATTCTCCATCATCATTATATGAGCCTCGTTCTAGGAAAACTGTGCTTAATGCATGTGCGTAAAGTGTCATTCCAGATTAGCTTGTGCAGTGCGCACATGCTTATTAGGGACGACCCTTTCCGATTGTTTGGTATTTTTCGTCAAATGAAGTATCTTCTTAGCGAAAATCCAGTTTACACGGAAAGTGTCCTTCCATATTAGCCTGTGCGAACTGCACAGGCTAATCTATGACGACACTTTAAGTACATGCATTTAGCCCAGTTTTCCCAGAACGAGGCTCATAATATCTTTGTTATCAATATCGGCGTAATCCCCGTATCCATCTCAACAACGTCATTCACCTCTTCGTTCTCTTGATTCATCAAATTTAACTGTTTGTCGTGTTATAAACACACTTCAGAACGACAGCGTTGTGTATTGGTCGATAAACAACGATGATGCGAAAATATAATTTATTCGATTCCAACATGCACACGTTACTTATATTAAGCGTTTCTATTGTGCACCTCATTTTACTGTTAAAATACTTCTTGCGTTCAATATTTGACAGAATTAGCAACGATAACTCAGTAAACGTCTTTTTGTATAGACAATTCAGCGGAAATCGTGGTATAATATTCCCGAAAATGCCCGCATTTTCATTTTGAATCACCCATGGCCGTAGTTTCTTTCTTGACCAGTTACGTGTCGGTGTCAAGCCGGAGACAATCATGGAGGAGTCCGAAGAGTCGGCTGACGACGACAGAACTCACGTCAAATACAAACATCAGGTAGCGTCATCTGGCGGACATATACTCGATCACATAATATTTATAGAATACACTTTTGTTCATATCTTTTGATTTTTATAAATTTGCAATGGTTCGGGGTTACCGTGTAATGAAGTATGTTTCAGAATATTTTCAAACATTTAAATGTTTCAAAAATCTGTTTTATTTCTCACACTGTGCTATATAATAACTTAGTATACTATCCTATTACAAATTATTTACCATAAACATGTAAAATGTTTATAAACTGGTTTGAAAGATGAAAACCACTTTATTTTGATGTTTATAAAAAGCAATTTCATACACAATCAACGGCAAACTATATATTTAATACATTAAGTCTCGCTCTGAAAATAACTGGGCGTTATGCATGTGCGTAAAGTGTCGTCCCAGATTAGCCTGTACAGTACACACAGGTTACTAAGGGACGGTACTTTTCGCCTAAAATGAATTTTCGCTCAGAAGAGACCTCATTCAAACGAAAAGTTCCAT
>VMBQ01003538.1:90485-106979 GCA_007657795.1 Dreissena rostriformis | reverse complement strand
TAACAATTGTCTGTGGAATATTCCAGCTGTCTTATGTATGCTACAGTTGCCTTCATCAGCCAGATTGGAACTTCTGGTTGCGGTGCTCTGTTGCAGCTGACATATCCACTTCCGGTTCCGGCGTTCGGTTGTAGTTGACATATCTACTTCCGGTTCCGGCGTTCTGTGGAAGTTAAGGTATCAACTCCCGGTTTCGTCACTCCCACCCGGCAGCGGGCCTTCATCATCAAGGTTGGGAGGAATGTTGCGAAATGTCGTTAGACGAACCGGGCGAGACGAGACGGGTTATAGACTAAACCGGAAGTGTTTTCGAGAGTTGCGCGAACTATGAATATCAGAACACGACCGCGAGTCCAAGACGAAACATCTATGATTTTATCTGGATTTTACCCAGAATAAAAGAGTGTTATCAATTGTACAAAGACTTGAGTTATAGAAGAGTAGATTTACTTTACGACTAAATAGGGAGTATACTTTATAGATGTAAACAGGGTAGTGTTTGTTTCCAGATCCTTTCAGTAAGATATTTTTGCTGATAAATGTTATGATAATAGAAATATTTAGTTTTTTTTTTTCAAGAACTGAGAACAGTCAGTGATCTACCAATATTAAACATTTTATAACGTTTATTTATAGAATTTTGGAATAGTTAGTATTTTATATAAAACTGAACCCTCACACCTGTTACATGTTTAAATAAAATAATATTTTCATAATATGTACATGATTATTGTCGGTACGGTTTATTTGGATTTCTGTTCTCAAGAACTGTGATTCGTTTATGGAAAGTACATGATTATTGTCTGTATGGTTTATTGAGATTTCTGTTCTCAAGAACTGTGATTCGTTTATAGAAAATAATTTATATTGAATATATTTGATGCGTGTTTGTTTTTTCCCTAGCAAATACTACATCTATGTATGTCCTAGTAGCAAAACGCATAATAACTGTAAAGGTTTGTCTTTTCAAAGAAAAAAACATATGCCTGTTACTAGTATACATGTATAGTCTATTTAATCTATCCGCCTTTACAGTATCGTACATATTTTTTAAATGGGTACGATTACTTAAATACTGTTAATAATATAAATATCCAAATTGTAGAAATAATGCTCTAAGTGTTAATAGTTCAGCTTATACACCATGCTACATGACATTTTTTCATTTAAACAAATTTTGTTTTCGTTCTATGTTTAGATGTTAATAAAATGCAAAGTCTTACTACCTAAATAAATCAATGGCCCCATTTCTATCTTCCTATTTAACACTACTTTGAATAAAATGATTTTTATACTT
This sequence comes from Dreissena rostriformis, assembly GCA_007657795.1. Lineage (NCBI taxonomy): Eukaryota > Metazoa > Mollusca > Bivalvia > Myida > Dreissenidae > Dreissena > Dreissena rostriformis. The sequence continues at coordinate 105,682 of VMBQ01003538.1, read as the reverse complement.
TATTTGGAAGCGGTTAAATGGGCCAATTGAAGATTGCGCACATAATTAGAAAAAAAAAGATTGCTATAGCTTCATAAGATCCATAGTTAATTATTGATTCTATAATTTTAGATCATTCTCTTCCTGTCATGGGAACTGCCAACCATTGTACTGAATACATCCAGTACAATTGTATACATATATATATTTGTTTATGTATGTTTTCTTGTTGTTTTCAATGTTGTTGTTCTTTTTTTCTAGATACTTTTCCAGTAGTATTACTGTGCTTTATTATTATTGCGTGTACACTTTAAAGTTTAAAGGAATGGTATATAGATGTTCGTATAATTAAATTTATGTGGTTCATTATGTATAGATACAATTCCAGTTATATTAATGTTTTTATTTATTATCACATTAGTATCACCGTGCTTAAGTATTATTACACTTTAAAGGCATGGCATCTAGATGTTCGCATNGTTCGAAATCTGCGTTTAGGATTTGAAAAAAGCTCATAACTTCTACCAAGAGTTTATTGGGGGCATAAGTCATCCTATGGTGACAGCTCTTGTTTTTGTTTTTTTTCAAAGCGGCGCAGTAGGGGGCATAGTGTTTCTGACAAACACATCTCTTGTTACAATATATAATTGCAATAGAGTTAAGACCAAAAATTTATCCCAATAATAATTCAGTTATATATGATTGTCAGGTGCAATTATTTTTGACAAAATACTATATAAATGAATAAACATCGGACTGACATTTGTTAAAACGTCTAGGTTGTCTAAAGCTTACCTGAGCACAACCTGCTCATGGTTGGCTTTTGCAATCGCCTTTTGTCAGTTGTTTGTCGGCAACTTTTATCTTGTGAACACTCTAGAGTCCACATTTATTACCCGCATTAAAATTCAATTGGAAAAAATCTGTAGTTTTTTCCCTTAACAAATGAAAGTGAAAATACAATTTTACAAACTAAACAGCTAATTTTCAGATTGACAGTGCATTTGGATCACCTCCATATTTACCTTTGACAATATTGTCAACTTAGAAAATTGTTCATCGTGAATTTCCGAGGTACTTTGTCCAAAATGGTTAAAAAAAAGGCATCTTTTTTGCCAATGAAATCTCGGCAGAGTTTGAAACTGGTCAATCTGGGATTTAAAAGTAGGTCACTAGGTCACAAAAACGACAAAGCTTGTGAACACACAAGACACCACATTAATTGCCCAACCTCCATGAAACTTGGTCAGAACAGAATCTCAGCGGAGTTCAAACCTGGGTCAAGTGTGGTTAAAACTAGGGCACCCGGTCAAATTAAAGAAAAAAGCTTGTGAACACTCCAGAGGCCACATTTATTGCCCAATCTTCATTTAATGGATCTGAAAATTTGTCTAAAAAATATTTCGGCAAAGTTTGAAAAAGGGTTACGTGGGGTAAATAACTAGGCCACTAGGTCACCTGAAAGAAAAGTCACACTTGCGAGATACGGTTCCAGTCCATTGAAATACATGTTGCCACATGGCTTTAGTAAAACCTTTTGAACTCTCTAAAAATCATATTTGTCACCCAAGTATGAAACTTGCTCAGATCATTAAAAATGTGTTTTGCTACAATATCTTTGATGAGGTAGAAAATGATATTGGTCTTTTCAAAAGCTTGGCAGTTTTTCTTATAAGTCTATTGTGAAACATTTTGAACACTACCGGCTCAAAACAGTTTAGTTCCTTGATGTCTAAGGTGAGCGCCTTAGGGCCTTTGGTCGCCTTGTTATTATATGAAACAATTTTTTTATTCATTCTTATATCATTCTATCAATTATTTTTTTTTTAGATCTAGACCCCATATTATCTCAGATATGAAGTGATTGATATTACCGTCTAGTCATGGAAGATATTATTCTATCCATAAGTGTTGTAAAGATCGAGTACTCTAGTTTTTCTTCTTTCTGCATATTTTACCTTGACAGAATGTTGAATAGAATAGTTTATTATTGTCAACTAGATTAAGCTATACTGTTTTTGAATGTACTTTGCTTTCAAATTATGTTGTCTTTACACATTATTTTTATACTTGTAATTGTGTTAATTAAATGGCAGGGCCATTCATATGTGTGTCATTTATTTTGTATTTTGTAACACTGTTTACATATCACATTTTGATATATATTATATATATAGGATCTGACATGAGTTGTCATATTATACCATATTTTATTTAATGAGTTCAGGAATTTTGTTAGTAAGGGAGCATTTGGTGAGCTTACTTACGAATTTCCTGGACGAGTTTAATAAAATATGGTATGATATGACAACGAGTGTCAGATATTTTTTATCACATGCTTTTACACTAAATAAAATACATCTTAATTGACCAAACAAATGCTGATAGATCTAAAATTTGTTTACTATTGTGACGTCATTTCATGTTGACGACGTCATTTCACCAAGATAAAGCCATGCGATTGGCTAGTTATTGATTCTGTAGCCAATGAAAACGCTTAAAAATGTTGTATTTCACATTTGTAATAACTAATGTAAAAAAAATATGTAATAGTAATATAACATGGAAAACAAGGTATAGCATGTGATAAATACATATATGAAGTTGAACATGTACTTCATAATAATTCATAACAATAATAAATCAAACATAAATTTTATAAATTATATACCCACCATTTTTTGTGTCTTTCAACTTTTTTTACTGAATGGCTCAGTGATAGATTGTTTGAAAGTTCTTATTTCTGACATTATCATATCATTTGAATTATTTAAAGTGATCAAAGTTGGTCTGTCTTGTTTTTAGATCAATTGTTGATCAAATGTATTACTTTCCCATTGGACAGCGTCTGCATCTTCTGCATCTGTTTTGATGTAATGCTATGGTGAAGGTTAAGGTTTGGGTGCAAAAACACCATATCTCTGTCACTGCTACAGATTGAAACTAAATCTCACATGATGTTTTTATGCCCTCTTCTTTGAAGAAGAGGAGGTATATTGTTTTTGGCCTGTCTGTCATTGTATGTGTGTGTCATTGTATGACAGTGTCTGTCCAAAAACTTAACCTTAGTCATAACTTTTGCAATATTGAAGATAGCAACTTGATATTTGGCATGCATGTGTATCTCATGGAGCTGAACATTTTGAGTGGTGAAAGGTCAAGGTCATCCTTCAAGGTCAAAGGTCAAAAAAAAAAAAATCAAAGCGGCGCAATAGGGGGCATTTCTGTTTCTGACAAACAGATTCTTTTTTGGGGGGGGGAGGGGGGTGTTTTTGTGTTGTGGTCACTGACCAACACCCATAACTCGCACCTGCAATTTAGCAGAATTATGCGCCATGTGTTCTTTAGAACATTGACGTTAAGGTTTGCGAGAATTTAATATTTATCTCTGTATCTATTGCATATATAAATTTGAAACTTTACATGTGTCTATATGGTCATAATATATGGTCACTGGGAAATGGTGATAAATGTAATCAGTATTTTAGTACAATGTAGCACATATTTTGAGATTATAAATTTTCAATTTAAGTTTTCAAATAAATCTGTATCTACTATAGAGATTCAACTTTAAATATCAAGTGACTTACAGATAATGCTCATTATTCTTTCAAAGCAGAAGAGTGGTTGAATGAGCTCTCTTTAGTACTCAACATTTAATTTGAAATTTTGAGGTAAAAAACTGCGCTATATGTGGTAAATTACGGAACATTCTTACAAGATTGGTCAAGCCGTCCATAGTTATGTTTTTTTTGTGTATGGCAGGATAATACTGTATACTTTTTTTTATAAATTAAATGTAATGTTAATGTATATCAAATCTTCAAGGACATACTATTAAAATGCATCATATGATGCAATGAAGGCTTTATGATTTGTGCAATTTCTGAATGAAGTTTTACAAGATTATTACATTTATATTTATCTTTATAAAGTTATAGAATTTCTTTCAGTGTGCTGCTTGATTGTGTTGTACATGTATATACTCTAGCAATTTGTTTTACATGTTTACCTTACGCTGTGATATTGATGTATTGCCGTCCATTTAATATATTATTTTTGTAACATGCATTTAACAAGGCATACATCTGCCTCGTTGTAAAATAATGCTTATTTTCTGTGGCGTCTCATCTGGATCCAAACTGTTTGCAAAGGCCTTTAAAATTCGGTTCCAGCACTGAAAGAGTTAACAGCTTTCTAATCTCAGGTGAGCAACCTATGCTATTTGGCCCTCTTGTTATCGTTCACATACTACTGATTCTTCAAGTATTAAATGTATTTATTACACAATAATGTTTATTTTTTGCTATATCAAATAAAACTTTTGTTGAACTGTATTATTATGTGTTGAGTTATTTATAATTACCCCACAAAACAAAGTTGTAAGTGGGTGAATAACCTTGTTTGTCTTCTTTTTTTTTGGGGNGGGGGGGGGGGGGCGGTTCTCGAGAAAAATTGGTATGAACTTCATAGGTAGGTCAATCTTGATGAGAGGAAGTGCATTGTTCATGAGTAATAACTCTTGCTTCCAGTTTTTTTAAGTTATTGCCCTTAGTAATTTTTTATGTTCATAGTTTGTCTGGGTATAACTTGAAATATATCTCAGATAAAAAAGAAACTAAATATCTCATTTAGGGGAAGTGCACATAGAACCATATCATGCTCTTGTTTCATCACACACTTACTGCCGTCTGTTTATTTATTTATTTTTTTCCAGGGCATATCTCGAAAATTACAAGAGGTATCAACTTGAAACGTTATTGGTAGAAAGCTCTCATTGATGGAAGCTCAGTGCCTAAGAATGTTGCTTTCTTATTTTTAGAGTTATTGCACTTTATTTGAAAACTGAACGCACATTACCTGTTGGTTAGGGNTCTGTCTGTCTGTCTGTCTGTCTGTCTGTCTGTCTGTCTGTCTGTCTGTCTGTCTGTCTGTCTGTCTGTCTGTCTGTCTGTCTGTCTGTCTGTCTGTCTGTCTGTCTGTCTGTCTGTCTGTCTGTCTGTCTGTCTGTCTGTCTGTCTGTCTGTCTGTCTGTCTGTCTGTCTGTCTGTCTGTCTGTCTGTCTGTCTGTCTGTCTGTCTGTCTGTCTGTCTGTCTGTCTGTCTGTCTGTCTGTCTGTCTGTCTGTCTGTCTGTCTGTCTGTCTGTCTGTCTGTCTGTCTGTCTGTCTGTCTGTCTGTCTGTCTGTCTGTCTGTCTGTCTGTCTGTCTGTCTGTCTGTCTGTCTGTCTGTCTGTCTGTCTGTCTGTCTGTCTGTCTGTCTGTCTGTCTGTCTGTCTGTCTGTCTGTCTGTCTGTCTGTCTGTCTGTCTGTCTGTCTGTCTGTCTGTCTGTCTGTCTGTCTGTCTGTCTGTCTGTCTGTCTGTCTGTCTGTCTGTCTGTCTGTCTGTCAGTCAGTCAGTCAGTCAGTCAGTCAGTCAGTCTGTCACACTTTTCTGGATCCTGCAATAACTCTTAAAGTTCTTCATATTTTTTCATGAAACTTGAAACATGGACAGATGGCAATATGGACATTATGCACGTCATTTCATTTTGTTCCTACGTAAAAAATTCTGATTGCTATGGCAACAACAAAAAATCAAAAACAAATCTGACAATGGTGGAGCCGGTAGGGGACATAATTGCTTGGCAATAGTCTTGTTCTGTATGTTTCACAAAGTAATGTCATATTTGTATATACATGTATCTGTCTATGATAGCACTAAAATTGTTGATGTATAATTAAATTATTTGAAAATACTCATTTACATAATTAAATAACTTATTCTCTTCAATGCTTAAAACAAGAAAATTAAAGCATAACAAGCAAATACATTGAATTGATATCTCCGCCACCAAATAAATGTTGGTTATTGATGGGTGCACTTTCCAATCTTGCAAACGTGAAACTCTTTACACAACTACTTAATCATTAATTGTTACACTTAAATACAGGTTTAAAGAAACCAGTTCTAAAATAGTGTTGTTTTTTTATGCATTATGATTGCAATGCTCCCCATTGATATCTATACACCCATGAATTTTCATGTTGAAATCTTGTATACTATCTGAGATATAGCCCTGGCAAGTTACATTATACAAAAAACAACCAAAAGGGAAATAACTCTTTTTTAAGAAAGTGAAGGGTTATGGTTCTTGTGCATGACACTTCTCTTCATTGATATAATTGACACCCATGAAGTTTCATGTTGAAATCGTGTATAGTATCTGAGATATAGCCCTCAAATGTTACATCATTGAAGAACAATTAAGTGCAATCACTCTTATTTAATAAAGAGTATGGTTTTTGTGCATGACACATCGCCTAATTGATATTTATACACCAATGAAGTTTCACATTGAAATCTTTTATATATTGTGAGATATAGCCCTGCAAAGTTTGTTACAGACGGACGGACGCACAACGCCAAAACTTAATCCATATCAAAATGGTTAAAGATGAAATTAAATACATGTATTCTAAAACTTCAATATTCAACATATATTTGTTTTATAATGCACATTGTTTTAAAGTGGTTATCAAAACAAAACACTTATTATTGAAACAACAAACATCTGTGAAAATACGAAATGGAAATATGGTGGCGTGAAACTGGCTCACATTAACCACATAAGGTTTGAGAAAAAACTTATGTTAACTACTTAGCTTGTGTTCATTGATCTGAATTTCAGTATTATATTTCATGTATTTATTTATTATTAACATAGTATTAAGTATTCATTTATTACTAGTGCCTCTCTTTGTCGTGCCACCAACAACAAGGACCACACTGGAAATAATGGATATTGCTCTTTTTTGTGTAAACCTTGGCGTTAGTGCGCATGCCATAGTGCATTCTATGCATGTACCTTTCAATTATGATTGTTTTTTNTTGTTTTTTTTTTTACTTCATATTGTTTTATGTACATGTTGTTTTAATGCGTTGTGTGTATGTATGCTATCTCCGAAATAAATCATCATCAAAAAACGGTCTGTTGTAACCATTTTCGACAACAGCCCCAATTTGCGTTTCATACATCAAATATATTTTTTAACACAATATGGCAGCGCCCATGAATTTGTTGACAAATATTAGTTGAAAACTATTTAGTTATTTATGTATGTTAAATAGTTTCAATGATTCTTTAATTGCATCGAACATAATACATATATTGGGTGCTGTATGTCCATAGTAAAAAGATTTTAACACATCCCTAACTCAAAGATGTATCAATAAAAACATCTCTTAATAAATAGCTATTTGGCATAATTTGCTTAATTTAAGCCTCTTAAACTTATTGATATTTGAAGGTCTTCATATACTATTTCTTTACAATAGTTTTAAAAAGCCTCTTGAAATAGGAATAATTACCACATTTACACGTTTATTTCGAATATATAACCCGCCAACCATGAAAACTAAATACCGTAAATTCGCGAATATAATACGCCCTCGTGTTTAATACGCACCCCCAACTTTGGTCCAAATTTTTTGGTAAAAATTCAAAATCCAAGTAAAATACGCACTAAAAAATTCAGTGTCCGAAATCGGCCATGACACTGTCATTTCCGAAAAAAATGTATTCACACTTGTTAATCCATGAAATAAAATTTTTGATTGAAGATTCCTGTTTAAAGTGATCGCTGTCATTTGTTCTCCCACATGTTAAATGTCTTTATATATTTTCTCCATTAAGTTTATTTGAACGTATTATTTTAAACACTAACGACATTTAGAGCAATACCGGTAATTATTGACCATATCGGCAAGCTATTGTATTCCCAGTACACATTACGTTCGACAGTGTTTACACCCACGCTAATTTTCGCGCGNTATTTTTTAAAGATTTGCGTGATTTGGAGCTGTTCTGATCGCAGTTGATGCTGTTGATTTGACGATATGTAGTCTGTAGATGTGTGGAAGATAATGTTGGGCACTGCTAAGTTCTTGTGTTTATAAAGACCCTTGACGGTAAGTGTCAATAAGTGTCAATTAGCAATCGTTTACTCAGGCCCCTAGATCGGGACCCCTTTTTGTCAACACCTCGAATACACGGGTCCCGCTGTCAAGCGATGGCCCTTCTCAGCACCTTTACCGATAACACATGGGCCACCTGCTGACACCCGGGTCAAGCAGTCAGCAAAAGAAAGAAACAGAGACGCTGTTTTTTTATAACATTTAATTCCATTTGACAATATTCAGAAAGATGATAATTATAATTATAAAATAATAAGTATTATTATTATATATATATATATATAATATCGATGGTTGGTTTATTTAGCATGTACGGTACTATACGGTGTAGCCGTGCAATTACCGTAAGCACAGTTGCCCCCCTTTGATGTAATTGTGTAATTCAAAATGGCTTATGCGCAGCGAATTACAACGATTAAGTTGAACATTTTCACAAGAAATTTTTTGTTCTGATCTAAATTCGTATATTATACGCACCCCCTACTTGAAGAAAAATTTGGCAGGTAAAAAAGTGCGTATTATATTCGCGAATTTACGGTAATAACTGTGCAGTTGTCATTGAAATAACATATCTGATTGCAATTGGTGAGCACAGGCTAAGCTTAACGTTACAATTAGGCTATAAATTATACGCTTAAAACATTGGATACAAACCTGAGCAAGTCCAATTAAAAATGAACCAATTCATGGCTTCTTAGCATGTGCACATTTTGCTGGTTAAGTCAGCAGCTAGTCACTGTACAAGCAAGAAAGTTCAGACACATCTCCACTGACAGTCAAACACTTCAGCATTTTTGTTATTTCATAAGTTAAGTCAGGGTTCGGTTATCGCGATTAGCAAACCTCGCTTATTTAGATATGAGAAATTCTTTACATCCGCATTTTCAAGTCAATCTATTTACAATTTTTATTTCTGAATGTTCTATCTAACATCTTAACATGGTTCAGGTACAGTAGCACTAATTTATGCCTTTAGTGATGATCAAGTTAAAGGCTTACTGCTTCAACTTTGTGGTGTCGGTCTGTGTTGTATTTTTGCTTGATGGATGATGCAAAGAACACTCAAGATTGGTTTATTTTAATAGAACTCACATTATAACAATTATATACACATGTAGTTCTTCACACATGTAGTCAGCGTATTTTAGAATGGTAATTTAAAGCAATTAACGTAAAAATATGTATTACATTACTAATACAGTAGGAAAGTTGAATTTCTCCTGTATATCTATTGCCTTCTTCTAAATCCAAGTCAGGGAGAAGTGACTTCTCCATAAAATTTGACCCTAATTTATCTGACCCCTGGTTTTGCAAATAAGGTTGACAAATTTGCAATATATAATAAAATTAAGGTTTTAGCATATCATTACACCTTGTTTATGTGTATACAGTTTATACTATAAACAAACCAATTTTAAATGAAAGACATACATGTATTAAAGTGATACATTTGTTTCAGGTGTTTTATACCTGTATGCAGTATGTTGTTTTGCCAGCTTCCAGGCAGGTAAATTGGAAAACACGTTCAATAAAAGAAATCAAGTAAATGCAGTTTTGAATACCAGTCAATTAACATATTTTAATGTACATGTAGTAAATAAGTTGTCAAGAGAAACATTTATTGGTGTCAGTTACTTTACAAACTATCTAAAGCTAGAGCTTTTATCATCTATAAATCATGTTAAATGTATATGTGTATTACAGCTTATTTACATGATATTTGCATTTATATTTGTTAAACTATTAATATTAGTAATCGCTATTTATAAGCAATCATTATGTCAGATTTTTTCACACTTTCGTATGAAGTTTGTCAACATTTTCCTTCAGATGATTTATTCTTTGGCAGGGATGTTCTTGGGGGTAGTCATTTGCACTTATGCCTTTAGTTAAAAAAATATTCAAAATACATATGTTATATTCTATAGGACACATGTATTTAAAATACATGTAAGGTTGGTCAGGTATCTAAAAGTTGTAAAACCAGCAATTTTTTAAAATCTTCCTGTCAAAACCCTATTACTGGATTTCAAGATCTGGCAACTTTAAAAATCTTCTTGCTACTGAGGATCCTTACTTGACCATATTCCTCTTAAAATAAGTTTTTCTCCTCCATGTTACTTGATAATATCCTTGTGACAAAGCTGCATTCGGGGATATGCCATAACAAGGGCAGTTATTGTTGAACTCAGGTGAGCGCCACAGGACCCATTGTCCTCTTGTTTTCAGTACATTCCACAATTTCTAAATGCCATTTCTACTTTTATTACATTAAAAATCCTTTAAGTATATAATACATGTAGATAAAGGTAATTTCAATACTATATGATGATCAAATTAATTGTTATTTACTTACTCATGAACTTTTTGGATGATCTTTTATTCTTTAAGATTTACTTTTTCTCTGTTGTAGGTTTTGTTTTTACATAAGAACTTGGCGTTTAGTTCGAGTGATAACATTACTGCTGCTAGCCGTGTCTTATTGTGAGTTCTTTCACTACTACACGGTGCTGCTGTTGTGCACGTGGCCATCCCTGTCGAGCGTGCAAGGGTTCAGGAGTCATCCGCTGAGGGCCATGTTTATCGGGGACACCCATATATTGGGCTCAAATGCCCACTGGTTTGACAAGCTGAGAAGGTACTACATGTAGTTCAGTTCATTTGATTGAAAAGTAGTTAGACAGTAATGACATTTTTGTTTAGCATTATGTATATATTAAGTACTTTTGACTTTTAAACTGCAATTTTTTTATTTTTTTTTATTAAAAAAAACAATTCTCATAAGTAAATGCGACTTATTATTTATCAAATAATACTGTACATGTATACTGTCTGAGTAGCAGTCATGTTTAAAAAGGTGATACAGGTACACCATTTAATATTACTTTACTGATTGAGGATAAAATTAGTTTATTAAATTATTTAAAAAATGTTCTACTTGAAGTTCATATTTCCACATTTCATTCACATTTAACACTGTGTAAACTTAATCTTTATTTTAGGACGCTCTTTTAAAACAGTCTTGCAACTTTTCAAACTAAGTAGTGAATGGTCACATCTCATTGTCAAGTAAAAGTTGTTGAAAAACATTATATATATTATATATATAATGTTTTTATATATAACACATTTGATTATATATAACACATTTGATCATTTACCCTGAAATTTGAAACACACAAATCAATAGCTACCTTGTTTACAACGAAACAGTTGAGACTGACTGATTCTAAATATACAATACTCAAGATGATAAAATATTCGGATGTGATGCTGAATGGGCTATTCATTTACATGGATGGGGTAAACTATTTTTTACTGTATTGAAAGGGCATAAAATAATTGATGGATGTTAACCAATATTTTCTTATATATATGAGCCTCGCTCTGTGCGTAAAGTGTTGTCCCTGATAAGCCTGTGTAGTCTGCACAGGCTAATCAGGGACGACACATTCCACCTAAACTGGATTTTCATCAAAAAGAGTCTTTCTTTAAAAGAAAAATGCAATTAAAGCAGAAAGTGTGATCCCAGTCTAATCTGGGACGACACTTTATGCACATGCAATAAAACCCGTTTTCATAGAGTGAGGCTCATATATATTTATATATTAAATATAGGGAGTGGATGATGACCCGATCCTTCCAGGCCAGCATGTTGATCCACAGTCCCGATGTGGTCTTTGTTCTCGGTGGGCTTTTTCTTTTCACGCTTTCCGTTGTTCAACGTTTGTTTTTGCCAATTTAACATGCCTGTGTTTAAAATGGACCTATTAGTTATTGAAGAAGTACTGCTATTTATTTGAAGTGCATTTCTTTGTAAGAAAAGCCAGTTTGTTTGTATGTTATTGTTTTCATGCTCCCGAAGGTGGGCATTGAGTATTCGCACTGTCCGTCTGTCTGAAATTCCATCACACTATGCATTTAGGTTTTGCGTTTAGGTTTTGCGTTTTGGTTTTGCGTTTAGGTTTCTTTTTTTTTTTTTTTTTTTTTTTTTTTCAAAGTTGCGCATTCTGACAAACACATCTCTTGTTTTTTTTTAGAATATTTCTGATATAGATTCTTGATCAATGCCAGAAATATGCAAATTTGTTTGCAGTGCCTTTCTTTGTAAGAAAAGCCAGTTTGTTTGTGTTTTTGTTTTTTTTCCTTAAATTTCTTCATAGATTCTTGATCAATTCCAACCAAGATTTACAATGTACATCTATTGCAAATAAATCTTGTTCTCTAGGTGACCTGATGGACTATGGAACGGAGAGCAGTAGCGAAGAGTTTGAGTATCATGTCCAGAGATTCAAACGCATGTTCTCCACTCCATTTACCACCCGTACAGAGATCATAGTGGGCAATCACGACATTGGATTCCATCATATGTATGCTTTGAGCTTTTCAAAAGTAGAGATGATGATAAAACTGAAGAGAGAATACTCAATTCATAAATATTTGTTTATGTTAGCAATTATAAAAAACCAGAAAACATATATGCTATTTTGTATATCACAACAAGATACAGAGACAGAAATAGTCAACAGAATTTTGCCTATGACAAGGAAAAAATGCAATCATATGTCCAAGTTTTCCCATATTATTAATTTAATTGATACTTTTACAAGATAAAAATACAGCAATACAGCAATTGTTTATTGCCTTCATTTGTGTTTCATTCACAAGATTAAAATATAAATACAAGTTTTTATTTTTTTTGTACATGTATCAATATTCAGAATATTTTCTCTACAGGATTAGTGACAAAAGGTATGAACGATTCAAGGAAGCGTTCAGTGCTCCGTCTGTTCGTCTGATCTCAGTTAAGGACGTGATATTTGTCATGGTGAACAGTATGGCTCTCCATGGCGATGGCTGCAGCTTCTGCAAAGAGGCTGAAGATGCCTTGAAAAATATAAAATGGCAGCTCAAGTGCTCTAAGGTTAGTAAAAAATGGTGCACAACTTCTCCAAGCAGTGTGCGAAATTCGCACTTGCCCGAAGGGTTTTGGCTAGTGAAAATCCATGCGGGCTAGTGGGAATTAAAAAAATTATATAGTCGGGCTAGTAAGAAATTTTACTTTTTATATATGTGTATAGTAATTTGGATCATTACTTTAAAATCAGAATTTCGCACACTGTCCAAGGGTTGTATAAAATGGCAGATAAAGTGCTCCAAGTGTTGTATAAAATGGCAGCTTAAGGGCTCAATGGTTCGTATAAAGAAAAAACTCAATATTAAATGTTTTGAACGTTTGTATGTTACATCCACGTATGTATTGTGTAATATTCTTCGGAGAAAATACAATTTTGCACGAAAANAAAAAAAAAAAAAAAAAAAAAAAAACTACACAAAAACTCAATTGCTCCAAGGTTACTTAAAAGTGGTGGCACCTAAAGTGCTCCTAGGTAAGTATAAAATAGCAGCCCTGTGTTTCAAGGTTAGTATAAAATTATGAAAATTATATACTAATGATGGATTTTATCATAATAATCATAATTGTGAAAATGCCCTTAACTTCCTGTAAGGGTAAAAACATTAAAATTGAGTGGATTTTAGTGTTGAGAATAATGATGTTGACAAAGTTTATTTACATAAAGAATGAATTAATGTGGTTAAAATTAGATGACCATGATTATAATTAATTACAAAAACTTATTTAGAATAACATCTGGCTCAAAAAGAGTACACATCAATAATTTAAGAACAATTTAAATTTTTCTCTCATGGTGTTATCTAGTTTTATGTGGATGTACAAGTTATTTTATTCTTTGCATTGAACAAGTTTATACCATTCAATTCAAAATGTGTTATGCTTTTGTTCAACAGGGCAAACTTGATCAAGAAAAGTTAGCAGAGATCTGTGAAAAACTAGACGTTATGAACTACTCCAGGCCTATATTGTTACAGGTAAGATTGGTTTATTGCTACAATGAGAGTACTTGATATTTGTGGCGTGTTCTGAGAAAACTGGGCAAAATGCATGTACGTAAAGTGTCATCCCAGATTAGCCTGTGCAGTCCGCAATCCAGGACGACACTTTCCGCCTTAACTGGATTTTCGCTAAGAAGAGACATCATTTAAACGAAAAATTCCATAAACGCGGAAATTGTCGTCCCGGATTAGCCTGTGCGGACTGCACAGGCTAATCTGGGATGACAATTTACGCACAAGCATTATGCCCAGTTTTCTCAGAACACACCACATTTTTGGTAAGTATTTGTTCTGAGTTGTGCGTCCTGTATTGTGTGGTGTCAACTTTAAGCTCGTTACGACTCTAGAGGTCAAGCTCTTGATCCAATATTTATCAAACTTGGTCAGAATCTTAATCTTGACAATATTTAGGCCAAGTTTGATTCAGTGTTACATAGGCACAAAAACTAAGTCATCAGATCTACAAGCCACATTTATGGCTCAATCTTAATTAAACTTGTTCAGAATTTTTATCTTAATAATATTTATGCCAAGTTCGAATCAGGGTCAAACGCGTCCAAAAACAAGGTCACCAGGTCAAGCAATAGAAAAATGTGACCACTGTAGAACCCACATTTATGACTCAATCTTGATTTTATCAGAATTTTTATCTTAACAATATTTAGGCTAAGTTCATATCTGGGTCAAGTGTGCCTTAATACTAGATCACCAGGTCAAATCTTAGAAAACCTTTGGTACCACTCTAGAAGCCTCATTTATGACTAAATCTTTACAAAACTTAGTGAGAATGTTTATTTTGACAATATCTCAAGGACACTAAAAAGGTACCTTGTAATCATGTTTATTATGATTTAAAGGGACTGTAAACCACGAATGACGAAAAAAGAAAAGTTCTAAAATACCGTATTTTTTTACAATAATTAGTTTATATTGATTAAAATATTATGATTATAATTTTTTTTGGGAGAACATATAGTTGCCGCTTCGTGAATGCGTCCGTCCGGAAATTTGTCAGGGCTATTTCTCAGCAATTAATGACCGGAATTCAATGAAACTTTATGGGAAGCTTTACTACTAAGAGGAGATCTGCATAATATCAGCCAGTTCTGGTCGGATGATTTTTCACAGAGTTATGGCCCTTTGAAATTTTCCATTAACTGTACATATAGTGCAATTCTTGTCCGGGCTATTTCTCAGCAATTAATGACCGGAATTCAATGAAACTTTATGGGAAGCTTCACTACCAACAGGAGATGTGCATATTATCAGCCGGTTATGGTCGGATGATTTTTCACAGAGTTATGGCCCTTAGAAATTTTCTATAAACTGTACATATAGTGCAATTCT